>CAUYQG010197764.1:0-21958 GCA_963574415.1 Tarsius wallacei | reverse complement strand
CGGTGGCTCAGCCTGTAATCCCGCGCCTTGGGAGGCTGAGGTGAGTGGATTGCCTGAGCCCGCGGGTTCGAGACCCGCCTGGGCAGGCGAGACCTCATCTCTACAAATAAATCAAAAAATTAGCTGGGCATGGTAGTGTGCGCCTGTAGTTCCAGCTACTCGGAAGGCTGAGGCGGAAGGATCACCGGAGCCCAGCGGGTCGAGGCTGCGGTGGCCGGGAGCGGCCGCTGCACTCCAGTCTGGGCGACGGAGCGAGACTCCAACTCAAAAAAAAAAAAAAAAAAAAGATTCTGTTTAACAAACAAATCAAAATGAAGGTTATCAGCTACACTAAAAAAAGAGGATAGCACGCAAAATACCACAATTACTTACACTGGATGCACTTACTCTCAGGAAAACACATTCTTATTCAGAGAGAACATCTTCAGGATGAAAGGAAGTGCTAAATCTGGAACATCAATGAACCTAACAAGATAAAAGAGATAACGTTGTAGTTCCATAAAGATATAATTGTACGTTTTGATGGCCAATAGTAACTTCTCAGGAAACTGTCAGTGTTGTGTTGTTTTCATGAATAAGTATTTTGTATATACAGTTGTCCCTCTTTCTCCATGGGGAATTGATCCCAGGATGTCCTGCTCCTGTGGATACCAAAACCCATGGATACACAAGTTCTTTATAGAAAATGTCTGTAATTATTTGTATATAACCTATGCACTTCCCCTATATACTGTAAATTATCTCTAGATTACTTATAATACCTAATAAAATATAAATGCTTATGTAAATAGTTGTTATACGGTATTATT
The DNA here is from genome assembly GCA_963574415.1 of Tarsius wallacei. Classification (NCBI taxonomy): domain Eukaryota; kingdom Metazoa; phylum Chordata; class Mammalia; order Primates; family Tarsiidae; genus Tarsius; species Tarsius wallacei. The sequence goes on along the minus strand of CAUYQG010197764.1, from coordinate 21,149 downwards.
TAGGAAATAATTACCAAAAAAATGTCCATACATGTTCAGTACAGACAAGTTTCTTCTTGAGTATTTTTGATCTGTGGTTGGTTGAATTTAGGGATGTGGAACCCACAGATATTAAAGACCAACTGTGTTTACTTTTGCCTCACACTTTTTATAACCATTCATATTAATTTGAAATGGCAGGAAAGGACATAATTGAAATTCTTTTTACAGCCTCTTAAAACATAGCTCCTGCTTTTTATTTCTTATGAGATTATTATTTTGGTTTAATCAGTTTAAGTCTGAAACTGCAATGTTATACAGCCATTCAATATGTATTGTGAGGGGAAAATTATTACACTATAATAGAAAATAAAAATGTAGGCCAGGCTTGGTGGCTCAGGCTGTAATCCCAGCACTTTGGGAGGCCGAGGCGAGTGGATTGCCTGAGCCCGCAGGTTCGAGACCAGCCCGGACAACTTGGTGAGACTTCATTTCTACAGTAAATCAAAAATTAGCCAGGCGTGATAGCATGCATTTGTAGTTCCTGCTACTTGGAAGGCTGAGGTGGAAGGATCGCCAGAGTCCAGCAGGTCGATGCTGGGGTGGCAATGAGTATGTCACTGCACTCCAGCCTGGGCAATAATAGAGTTAGACTCCAACTCAAAAAAGAAAGAAAGAAAGAAAGAAAAATGTAGAATCATAATTTTAACTACTATGTAGTTATAAATGTTATTTTAAATTAAAATAAAAATATTAGGAGTATACTGTTTGGGAACTGGGATCATAGGTGATTTATTGGTGATCTACTTACCATTACTTTCCACATTTCTGTTCTTTAATTCTCAACTTCATTTCACAGAAAGTACTCAAATTTCTTTTTGCTAGAAACAGCATTATTCTAAATACTGAAATTCAGTGAAACATTTGTATTGAATATTTTTTCTGAAAAGTGAAATATTTTGGAAAGTTAAAGTATAGTATTGCTACTAAAAAATCATTCAGTGCATTCTTTTTCAAAAGCCTTCCTTTTTACAAAATGTTTTCATGTTTTAAAATATTATGCATAATCATATTCACTTTATAATATAAATATTTTTAAATGTATGTCTATAGCTATGTATGGATGCTACATGGGCTTACATCAAAAACATCTGCAGAAATTAAGTAGAAAGGTCTTTAAAGATTGTAGACTTCTCTTATAACCACCTGCCAGCAGTTTTCATATGGGAGTTTGTTTTAACCAGTCACAGTTTAAAAATTCAATGCTTCACACAAAGAAGAAAAAAATCTTTGGTGGGGAAAACAAATTGCCACATACGGGCAACTCCTTCGCATCCCCTTCCACTGTGGGAGCTTTTCTGTCCTCTCAATAAATCCAGCTTTCTCAACTAAAAAAAAAAAAAAAAATTGCCACATACTAATTGTATTGAACTTTATTTATACCTTAATTTACTTTTAAAATTATCTATAGCAAGCATGTATTATTTTTGTTTTTAAATGATTAACATAAATATTAAGTAGAATAATAGCATTTGCCTCCTGCAGCTTCTCTGTTGCCACTAAAGCATGAGGTAGTGTGAGACTTACTTGCTTCTCATGTGTGTGTAACCTGGAAGTGATGAGGTATTAATGCTCTAGGGGGAAAACCTTGAACCATTAGGAGATGGGCACCAGCAGATAAATTCTTCTCCTTTTATTCCTCAACAGACTATAGCTCATACAACATGAAGTTGAGACATAACCATTTGCCTAGCTATCCGACACTGAATTTTTAAACTGACTGGTTAAAACAAACTTCCATACGAAAACTGCTGGCAGGTGGTTATAAGAGAAATCTACAATCTTTAAAGACCTTTCTACTTAATTTCTGCAGATGTTTTTGATGTAGGCCCATGTAGCATCCATACATAGCTATAGACATACATTTTAAAATATTTATATTATAGTGAATATGACTATGCATAACATTTTGAAAGGATTAGTCTCCTGATGGTCATCCCATGTTGCTTCCCCCATTGTTTTGTTGCTCAATGAAGAACATGGAGTAGAAAAAATATTTGGTTCAGAATAAAGTATGGTTGAATATGGTTAAGTCATGGGTATATTCTTAAAGATGCTCAATTTAATATTTGTATCTTTAGGTAGTTAGAGGTTGCAAATTTTATTGACTCAATAATAGAATTCGATCCACGTGCTAGGCAAGAATTTTAAAATCTGGTCCATGGTGAGCATTTAAGGTGTCTATGTGCATCCTAAAATTTTATGCAAAATGGCATTTATAGAAAATATGTCGATTTTTCTGGAGAGAAATCCATAGCTTTCACAAGAATTTCAAAAGGATGTTGGAGGGGAAAAAGCAAGCAGAAGGAAAATTATTAAGAGTTAAAGAGTTAGACATGCTGCTGCACATGTAATTAGGATGTTTTTGCAACTAGTGCTCTCCTGTCCCAGGCTCTTATGAGGAAATGCATAGTTGGAGCTGCTACCACCTTCCTCCCAAGACCTGTACTGCCTAGCTACCTGACAGGAGGTACCATTTTCTGTACTTCTCTTCAAATGGAGGTTTGATTATACATATGCTTAAAAAAGGCCTTTCCGTTATTTGTGGAACTCTCACATGCCATCTGTTTGGTTTTCCAGTAAGAAAAGAGTAACTTTTCTGTATCTTATAAACTTACACCAAGTTAAACTATAGCCAGAGGTTAAGTGATATGATAAAATATAGCCAGAAATTCTGAAGATGGTAACATGTATCGAAAATAAATATTATAGAATTAGATTCTAGTCAGTAACTCCTAGTTAGAAATAATTGTTCAGTACTGAAACCATTGAAAATAAAGTAATAAACTTAAATTACTGTGATTGTTAGTTTAATCAGATAGTATATATATACTATTCTTTTGATATTTTTTGTACTGGTCAAGATAGCTTGGTTTCTCCTCGTGGTTTTTTTTTAAGTTATTTTTTAATTTCTTTTAGTTTGTAGAGAGATATCGTAGGAAATTTCTCACAAAAGGCTTTGGTTTCTTATATTTTTCAGTGCATTAGAGAAAATGCCAAGGCCTATGTGTCCAGTCTGTTCTCTCTATAGATAGATTATTTGATATTTGACTCTTGAATTTTACTTCCAATTTCTGTAAATCCCTCCAAGTTTGGCTGGAGTTCCTATTTCTTAGGAGAATTTCTTAAAAGCATTTGAGAGCAACAAAAAAGAAAAAATTCCCAGTTTTGAACCATAGCAGAGAAGATAGACTTGACCTCAAAGTTGAGTGCACTATTCAGTTTCTAGAGGATTTCAGGAGAAAGTTTACAAACTTGGTTACTTGAAATGAGAAGAAAATTAAAAAGCTATACAAGAATATATTGGTAAAGAAATGTGTTTAGACCATATTAAAACATTGTTGAATGTTGAATATTTTCTTATAGCTCTTATTTCTTTAAGCAGTGATTTTTTTTATTTAAGGCTATTATTCTAAAAATAGAATATATAATGCCTTATTCTGCATTAGTCTACTATAAATTGTCTGAATGTTTATGTCACTCTGCACCAACTCACATGTTGAAATTGTTAAACAGAAAAAAACCTTAGACAAATTTAAATTTTAACAGAGGTTATTTGAGGAAAGCAAAGCAAAATGAAACAAAGACAGTTTGCAAATTGAGCGGTCCTCTGAACCAGAGCAGTTTCAGAGAACTCCAACCAATAACGCGATCTGACAGCATTTATAGGAAATGGTAGTACAAGGTAGAGACAATTTAGTTGGTTACAATTTACTAATTACAGAACCTCTTGCTGTTAACTAAAGCTCAGTTACTGTAGTCAAATTTCATATTGGTTTCATCTGTTAGGCTTAGTAGAGGAGCCTGGTCCACAAATTTTATTCAACAAAATTCTAACCCCTGAGGTGGGGCCTTTGGTAGGTGATTAAGTCACAAAGACAGGGCCTCTATGAATAGAATGCGTGCCTTTTAATGAGACCCAGGAGAGCTCCCTTGTCATTTATACCATAAAAGAACACAGTGAAAAGACATCCATTTGTCTAAAACCAGGAAGCAGACTCTCACCAGACACTGAATCTGCCAGTGCCTAGATAGTAGACTTCCCAGGCTCCAGAACTTTGAGACATAAATTTCTGTTGTTTGTAAGCCATTTAATTCATAGTATTTGTTGTAATAGTTTTAACAGCCTAAGGCACATATATTAGTTTTTCTTAGTAACACAGGTGTTAGGTACGGAAGGTCCATATGGGGCTGGTAACCAGACATCCCAGAAATGCAAAGACTTGCAACACAAAGAGGCAAAGAAAGAAAAGTTTATTTAAAAGTAAATTAGAGAAAGAGAAGGGAGAGAGAAGATTCACCTCCCCAAGGTGCGGGAGGGGGCCAAAACTAGGAAGCGTGGCACAGCCATAGTTCAAAGAGCGCATGGCCACACCAGAGTCTAGCAAGGCAATGGCTGCTGGCTGCTTGTGGTTGAGCCCTTCCCATTGATGGGGGAAGATCATTAAGGTGATTGAGTGGTGTTCTGCTCCGTGTCATCACAAAGGGACAGGCAAGCTCAGTTACTGATGTCAGGTGATAGCAGGCAGATGGGTGGGTTAGTCACTGGTTGCTTCCTTGGTGGGGTTTATCTGTGACACATAGACGTAGGTCACAAAGAGCTGATTAGGTTAACTTGGGGAGTTTGGGCCCTGAGGGGTTTTTCCTGCAAGAGACTTGTTAGGCATTTGCAATTCACAAATTCCTTGACCAGAGGTGGTCATATTATCACTTTTATGATCTTCAGCCTTGGCAAGGAGCCTAAAAGTTTACCAGAGATTATTATGCTAAACCATGAATCAAAAGGTTGGGCGGTCCTGGTCTGCATCTGAGATTTGCCGAGGGGGGATGGGATAGGTTGCTGCTTGTCCTGCAGTGGAATGAACACTTTTTAATGGTTATGTTGAGGCAAAAAGACTAAACTAAGAATAAGCTAAGTTTCTTCTAGGTTTCTATAGGTACCACCTTTCAACAGGGTCATGATTTATCAAAATAGTCATTATTCTATACCTATATAGCAATGACCTGAGTAGTTAGTAGGTCACTATTACACACACAAATGCAAATTCAACATTCAGCTGGCTGTCTGTCCTTAATCCTTATTATTTAATTATTAAAAATACTTCAGAACAACCCTTTGATTTAAAGAGGCCAAATGCCCTTTATTGTTTGGCATTTTATCATATTATTAAAAAATTGATTTTACCATCTAGTCCTAGACTCTAAGGCTAATGGTTCTTAACAAGAGTATATTTTAGGATCATTTGTAAAAAAATACACTTGTTCATGCCTTACCCTAGAAGGTTTTGATTCAGTAGGCCTTTATTTGAACTTGGCCATCATTTTTCTTAAGCAACAAAGGAGATTTTCATAAGCAGTCAACTTTGGGAACCACTGACTTCAGGAAATATAGTAGTCCTTCTTTATCTGTAGTTTCACTTTTGGTAGTTTCAATTACCCACAGTCAACTGGAGTCCAAAAATATTAAATGGAGAATTCCAGAAATAAACAATTCATAAGTTTTAAGTTGTATGCTATTTTGTGTAGCATGATGAAATCTGCACAGTTCCCTGACATCCTGCCTGGGATGTGAATAATCCTTTTGTTCAGTGTATCCACGCCATGTGTGCTCCTCACCCATTAGTCATTTAGTAACCATCTCAGTTACCAGATTGACTGCCAGTATATACCAGCATTTGTGTTCAAGTAACCCTTATTTTACTTGGTAATGGTCCCAAAGCACAAGAGCAGTGTTGCTGGCAATTTGAATATGCCAAAGGGAAGCCATAAAGTGATTTATTTAAGTGAAAATGTGGAAGTCCTCAACCTAATAAGGAAAGAAAAAAAAATGTTTGCTGGGGCTGCTAAGATCTAAGGTAAGAATGAATCTTCTGTCTGTGAAATTATGAAGAAGGAAAAAGAAATGTGTGCTAGTTTTGCTGTCACACCCCAAAATACAAACCTTACAGCCACAGAGCATGATACGTATTTATACAGACAGTCTTGACTTATGATGGTTAGACTTGTGATTTTTCCCTTTTATGGTGGGTTTATCTGTGCATAACCTTGTAAGGAGAGGAGCATGAGGATTTCAGATGGTTCAAATTACAGTTGTTTGACTTTACAATGGGTTTATTGGGGTATTAAATGCATTTTCAATTTACAGTGGGTTTGTCAGGAAGCATCTGTATAGAATTCAGTATCATCTGAGGTTTCAGGAATGTATTCTCAAATGGGGGAAAGAGGGAAGGGAATAGAACCATAATACGTTGTTCGAATTTCTGAGAATTATTCCCATTAAGGGTCAGATCTTAGGCACAAACTTTGAATTCTCCCACTTATTTCTCCTCTTCTCTACCCTAGCACACACAAGAGAAAGATGCTTTAAGGCTTCAGAGGCACTATGTTGAGAATCATTATATTCTCCTGTTTAGAGCATCTTTCTATACTATACACTGCTCTTTTCCTTACTGTATCTCCTGTTTGAGAGGCTAGAAAATAAGAGGCTTAAAAACTGTTTTACTGTAAAAGTATTTGCCGCGATTTGTGCTGTAATTGCTGTAAAAGAAACATTTGCTATATTTTATAAACTCTTACCTCACACTCCTTGTATTTTAAATCCTACTTCAGGCTCCATAAGACTATGCACATGTCAGATGCCTGGTAGTGACTGTAAAGTTATACCATGTTTCAAACAGTGTCTGTGCTTAAAACTTTGTTAAGCTTTTGTGTATCCCATAATTGCCATGTTGGCTTCTCCTGCATCTGCAAAGGTATATAAATGTACAAAGCCCCCCCCCCCCCCCACCGGATATTCCTTTACTTAAATTATGGTAGACTCTGTGGCTCCGGCCACTCTTCTGGTGGGCTCTGTATTGTTTTAAGCCTGCTTGTCTGAAATTCCAGAGGGCTTAAGTAACTTCTCTCTACCCATTTAGCCGTTACCTGCCCATCACAGGCAAGATTAAGCCCGCGAAAAAAAAAAATCATACACAAACCAACCAATCAGTATCTCTGTAACTGTGTATATGCAATTCTATCCAATCCTATGTGAACAAGTTTGTAAAGCCACCCCACTCCCTCAGAATTATGTATAAAAGGTGCATGTAAACCTGAGTCGGGGTTCTCTCTCTCTTGTTCCAAGCCGCTGTGCTGGTGACGAGCGAGCGTGAGTCCAGACTTGAGTCTGAATAAAAACCCTCTTGTGTTTACATCAGAGCTGACTCTTTGGTGATCTCTTGGACTTAGAACTTTGGGTATAACACAGTTCACTACTCTTATTTTTGTTTTTGGCTACTGCTTCTATTCAGAATTTTTAAAAATTATTTTATCTTTTAATATTTTTAATGTCTGTTGCTTGTCAATATTCACAGAAATGTCCAGGCTTTTAAAGACAGTAGCAACCAACCAGGTTATAACTTGAAATTACAACAGCAAATCTACCAGATATAGGGAGTCAGGTATTAAAACCTGACTCTTCTAAGATAATTTTGATAAAGCCTGTGGTTAGTAATGCAGTTGATGTTATTAATTGTGTATGGTTTAAGCAACCCATTAACACAATGCATGGTTCAGGCGTGGTGGCTCAGCCTGTACTCCTAGCACTTTGGGAGGCTGAGGCAAGAGGATTACCTGAGTCCAGGCCTTCAAGGCAACCTAAGCAACTTGGTAAGACCTCATCTCTACAATAAATCACAAAAACTAGCCGGGCATGGTGGCGTGTATCTGTAGTTCTAGCTACTTGAAAGGCGGAGGCAGAAGGATAGCCTAAGCCCAAGCAGGTTGAGGCTGTGGTGGCCATGAAGCATGTCACTGTATTCCAGCCTGGGTGACAAGAGTGAGACTCCAACTGAAAACAACATAAAACAAAGCAAAATGCATGAACTAAAAATGTTTTAAACTCAAGAATAAAGGGACAACAACGCAATTATAGGAGTTATCCATTTAGTGATATTACTCCATGATAGGTTGTACAAATAAAATTAAAATATAAAAACAATATGATAGAGTACTAAACATTTACCAAATGTTATACCCCATATGATTGGATTCTCATTGCCTTCTATCATTGGTGGTATATTGAGAAAAATTGCTACTGGATGCCCAGGAGCTCCTGATTCACTATCAAAACATTGACAGAGATTTCAAGAAAGCTAAATTCCAGATTGTTGAAGGTAATTTTGTCTCTAAAATAATCCTTGTATTACAGTGCTGTATGTGCATTGTAAAACAGTAAAAATTCATTGTTGATCAGGAAAACATAAAAGAATCCCAGAGTATAGTATTTCTCTTTGCCCTTCCTGTTGAACAACAGCAAGAACAAATAGCAAATGAATAAACCCAAGAATGACGAATTTATTCACTATATTTTTACAATTTATAAAATTTATAAATTATAACTGCAAATCTGTGACAATAATTCAGTCCTCATAGTCATTATGAACCTTATTCTCAAAGGATTTGACCTGCAAAAATCAGAATTTCAGATTTAGATTTAGATTCACTGAGTCTTGCAATTATCTTACTCTCAAGGATTTTATACTTAGTTCTAAAAATTAAATTAACCAAATAACTAAAAAGAAAGATGATTTTTTAAATTTTATTTTACTAAATTGCATATGGTTTTTTATTAACTATGTTGTTTTGTTGCATATTTGTTAAAAAGAGAATGGTTAGGTCTGAAAAATATAGTTAAGAAAAATTTCTAATAAAGGGCTTCTTTCTTTAGTTTAATGTTCAGACATATAACTTATTCATCAATGAGTATGATGACTTTTTAAATAACCCAACTGGTTGGGAATTAGAGCTCCTTTTCAACATATTCTAATCAATCACATATTTGTTATCTATCAAATCAGAATATATATGTAATATATAATGTGCGTGTGTGTGTGCGTGTGTGTGTGTGTGTGTGTGTGTGTGTGTAGTTTTCAAATTACATTTTTCTTGATGCCTTAATTGGTTTGGAGTAGGTTTTTGCAAGTCTCATGACAGAGAAAAAGCCACGGAAGAACCAAATGATGGCTCTTGAACCTTCTGTTTAGGAATAGCACATATCACTTCCTTATATTCTATTGCCCAAGCCAAGTCACATGACCAAGCTTGAGGGTAATAGGGCAGCAAGTATGATTCTTTTACAGGAAGTAAGAATGAGTAACTGGAATAATTAACACAGTCTACTATATCTGTGACCTTCTTGGTTAAAAAGATTTGTTTCTCTCTTTTAACACAGGTAAAATATTTACCCACTCCCTAAGGTAGACAGTCACAAGTCTCATTTCAGACTCAAAGTGTGGGATTTAATGGTAGTTGTTGTATCAGGTCTCCAGATATCCCTTCTTGATCCAATGAGCTATGAATTAAAAAGACAAATTATCTGCCCACGAATACCCAATATGCAATGCTGGAGAGAGACCAGGATAATCACAGTGACTCTAGTTTAGGAAGGGAAAGTGGAAAGCATACAGGAGGCACTGGTTGATAGCCATTTTGAAATTTCACTGGCATATATTGCAGAGGACTCTTACACTGCAGTAGGATTTGTTTTTTTTAAATTTAGTTCTGAGACTCTTCTCTATCATTAGATCCCCATTCCATTGTCTTCATGGCTTTTGACTCTAAATTTTATGACTCATATTTTTTCCGTATCTTCTTTGGCCATATCAGAAGAAGATATTGATGAATATATATCTTTTTAGGGCTGACCAAATTTTTCAGGCCACTCCATTGCCATAGAAGATTGAAGCCCGAGGTTCATTTAAAATCTTAAATAGTCCTAGTCTGTCTTAGTCCATGCAAGGGGCTATCATGGCAGAATAATTGTCTAAACCTTAGCTGTTTATTATTTTATTTAAAATGTGTACATGTGTCAGTAGGCACACCCATAGTTATTTTGAAGACATGACCATCTCTCTTTAGAAGTAATTACTGGCACCTTAAGCTTATCAGACTTTCATGAGAAAATATACATAATCAGGACCTTTCTTTGATCCACATTTGTCCAATGATTTTCAGGGGCTGCATATAATCTGGAAAGGATTTACTGGGTGCCACTTTCTTTTAACTTATTGAGAGATTGTAACAATGACCATGAAAGTAATATACAGGAATACCTAGTATCTTTTCACTTTGCTTTATTTCACTTTACAGATACTTCTTTTTTAACAAATTGAAGGTTTGTAGAAACACTGTGTTGAGTAAGTCCATCTGCACCATTTTTCCAACAGCATGTTCTTATTTAGTGTCTTTGTGTCACATTTTGGTTATTCTTGCAATATCTCAAACTTTATTATTATTATATCTGTTATGGTGATCTGTGGTCAGTCATCATTGATGGTACTATTATAATTGTTTTGGGGAGCCACAAGCCACACCCATATGAGACAGTGAAATTAGTCTACAAATGTTCTATGTGTTCTGACTGCTCCATTGACTGGCCCTTCCCTCATTTTTCTGCCTCTCCTTGGGCCTTGGGCCTGTTTCCTGAGACATAACAGTATTGAAATTAGGCTAATCAATAACCCTGCCCCGCCTTTAAATGTTCTAGGTGAAAGGAAGAATGTATCTCACTTCAAGTCAAAAGCTAGAGAGCATTTACCTTAGTGAGAAAGGCATGGCAAAAACTGAGACAGACCAAAAGCAAGGCCTCTTTTGCCAGTTAGCCAAGTTGTGAATGCAAAGGGAAAGTTATTAAAGGAATTCAAAAGTGCTACACTAGTTAACACACAGTGAGAAAGAGAAAAAGCCTTACTGCTGATAGGGAGCAAGTTTTAGTGGTCTGGAAAGAAGATCCAACCAGCCAAAACATTCCCTTAAGCCAAAGCCTAACCAAGGGTAAGGTCCTAATGCTCTTTAATTCTGTGAAGGCTGAGAGAAGTAAGGAAACTTCAGAAGAAAAGTTTGAAGTTAGCAGAGATTGGTTCATGAGATTTAAGGAAAGAAGCTCTCTCCATAACATAAAAGTACAAAGCGAAGCAGCAAGTGTAATACAGGAGCTGCAGCAAGTTATCCAGAAGATCAAACTAAGATTATTGATGGAGGTAACTAACTAAACAACACATTTTCAATGTAGACCATACAGACTTCTATTGGAAAAAGATGCCTAAGGCCTTTCACAGCTAGAGAGGAGAAATCAATGCCTGGTTTCAAAGCTTCAAAAGACAGACTGACTCTTGTTAGGAGTATTAGTAGTGGGTGACTTAAAGTTGAAGTCAATACTCATTTACTATTTCAAAAACCTTAAGGCTCTTAAGAATTATGCTAAATTTCCTCTGTTTATGCTCTACAAATGGAAGAACAAAGCCTTTATGACACATCTGTTTGCAACATGGTTTACTGAATGTTTTAAGCCCACTGTCGCCACCTTCTGCTTGGAAAAAAAAAGATTTCTTTCAAAATACTACTGCTCATTGACAATGCACCTAGTTATACAAAAGCTCTGAGATGGAGTTGCACAAGGATATTAATGTTGTTTTCTTGCCTGCTAATACAGCATCCATTCTGCAATCTATGAATCGAGGAGTAATTTTGACCTTCAAGTCTTATTACTTATAAAATGCATTTTGTAAGGCAACAGCTGCCATAGATAGTGATTCCTCTGATGGATCTGGGCAAAGTACATTGAAAACCTTCTGGAAATTATTCACCCTTCTAGATGCTATTAAGAACATTCATGATTCATGAGAGAAAGCTCAAATGTCAACATTAACAGGAGTTTGAGAAAAGTTGATTCCATACCTCATGGGTTACTTTGAGGTATTCTCAGTAGAGGAAATAACTGCAGATGTGGTGGAAATATTAATAGCAAGAAAGCTAGAATTAGAAGAAGAACCTGAAGATGTGACTGAATTTTTATAATTTCATGATAAACTTGACCAGATGAGTTGCTTCTTAATGGATGAGCAAAGAAAGTGGTCTCTTGAGGTTAGTAGCAACCTACTCCTGGTGAAGAAGCTGTCGACTTGTTGAAATGATAACAAAGAATTTAGAATATTGCATAAACTTAGTAGACACAGCAGCAACAGGCTTTGAGAGGATTGGCTCCAATTTTGAAAGAAGTTCTTCTACAGGTAAAACGCTATCAAACAATATTGAGTGCTACAGAAAAATATTTTCTGCAAGGAAGAGTCAGTGCAGCAAACACCATTATTGCCTGGTTTGCAGAAATTGTCACAGCCACCCCAGCTTTCAGCAACCACCACCCCAATCAGTCAGCAGCCATCAACATCGAGTCAAGACCCTCCACCTGCAAAAAGATTATGACTCACTGATGGATCAGGTGATCGTTAGCATTTTTGGCAATAAAATAATTCAATTAAAGGAGTACATTGTCTCTGTAGACATATGTATGCTATTGCACATTTACTAGACAACATTTTAGTGTAAACATAACTTTTGTATGCACTGGAAAACCAAAAAGTTTGACTCATTTTATGGTGATACTCATTTTAATTGAGGTAGTTTGATACTGAAACTGCGGTTATCTCTCAAATACGCTTGTACTTGATTTGTATGCTTGTAGTTTAACAATGGTTCAGTCTTTGCTTCTCAGAGCTTATTTAAATTTATCTTTCACTGGTTGGGCATGAGAAACAATTATATCTTTTAACCCTGCTAGTTCTATTTCTGTATTCTTTTCTTTCTCTCTTTGTTGATGTGTTAAACCAGGTCATTTCTTTCTGAGCTCATCTTTGTCTTGTCATATACCATGTTAAATGCAGCCAATATCAATCAAGGCATATTACTGAATTATTTTTTCTAAGGTCATTTTGCTTAAATCTGCCCTTCAGTTTACCACAGATGACAGTTTTACCAAATGTGTCACTACTGTATAACATGAGTTGCTCACTAAGTCCCTGCCACACACTTGAGTCTGTGTTACAGAAGTATCTCTACTCCTGATACCAGTTTCTCTATTAGTCACTATGTTAATGTAATAACAAACTATATGTAAATCTCAGTGGTTTTCAAACAAGAGAGATTTTTTTCCCCTCATGTTTCACGTTGGTTACTGCTCTGCTTTAGTGACGTATTAATTCTTTCCAATTTTATCCTAATCCTAAAAAGGATTAGAAGTAGATAACTGGGTACAGAGAAGTCTACTCTATCACAGCTGTTCTGTATTTCCATACTTTTTAATAAAGTAATTTGCAGTTACTGCACTTGAAAAAGCTAAGCTAAACTCACAGATACATTTCTTGAAACCAGTAGCATAAGAATCATCTGTTTTCTATGAGATTACTATATTTATTTATAAAATTATAACATGTTTATCATTCAGTTAGAGAATCCAAAAATACCTATTTGAAAGAGTAATATACTGATGATATCACAGTGGGAAGGCAGGTTCAGTAGAGAAAATCATAAATATTGGAAAATTTTAAGTTCTAGTTTTTTAATAAGATAATGTATGTAAAAATACTGTGGAAGCTATAAAAAAGCAACATGAATTTAAGGTGTCAATTTTTAAATGAAATGAAAATACATCGAGTCTAGCAAGTATAAGCAGAAAGGACATTTGGAATGGAAGGTACATTTAAACTAATGGGATAAAAGAAAAAGATAAAGGTCGTATCCCTATAAGATTGTAAATAGCATGACAGTGACTCAAAGGATACCAAATGCCCCTTACGCTTTCTGTCATGTCTCCTTCTGTACCTTTTGCAGGCATTAATAATCAGTTGTGGCCCTTTTTCATCCAGCCCGCAACAAGACCTCAGGAAACCGCAACACAATAAATATTTCAGTTAGTCATCATTTGCTTAATAATGGTCATTATTATCATTATAATGAGTTGACTTAAGACATGAAACGTATTTGCTATTTCTGATACAGTCACATCTTAATAAGACTTAATTAAACTAACCGCATTTGAAAATTAGTGTTAATATTTAAACATCTGTTTTTTATTCCAAATGGATAATAGAAAAAGCAGAGATAAAGACATGGTTTGAGTCCTTATTATCTAATTGGGAAAACAAAATATTATTTTAAGGCATCCAGAGAAGACTTAAAAAGCTAAGTATAAGCAAGTATATTGTTTAATATAAATCTGACTAAAGTACATACAGCTATCAAAATACAGATGGTCCTCAACTTATGATGGGCTTGCATTCTGATAAACTTATCACAAGTTGAAAATATCATAAGTACAAAAAATACATTTAATACACCTAACATATTGAACTTAACCTGGCCAAGCTTCATTGTGCTCAGAATACTCACATTAGCCTACAGTTGGGCAAAATCATCTAACACAAGGCCTATTTTATAATTAAGTATTGAATATCTCATGTAATTTATTGAATAATGTACTAAATGTGAAAAGCAATGGTTGTATGGGCTTTCCAAGTATGATTTCTATTGAACACGTATCACTTTCACACCATTGTAAAGTCAAAAAATCATAAATCAAACTATTATAAGTTGGGAACCATCTGTAATCTGCTAAATAGCAGGTAACCAATATAGCTAAAGCAGGTATTTAAGTATTTAAAGTATTTAAATTTGTAAGAAAGGATTAGAAAGAACATTCCTTCATGAGTATAGCTGTGTGAATCAAGATACAAGTTTTAAGTACAAGAAGGAATTCAAGGCTATTTTGATTGCAGTGAAGTTCTGCATAGGAAGAATGAAAGGTGAAGTTGGAAGATGGAAGATTCCAGTTTATGGAGAGCTGTGAATAACTGATTCATTTGATCTTCATTATTTATGGGTTCCATATTTGTGAATTTGCTTACTCACTAAAATTTATTTGTAACCCTAAAATCAGTGCTCAAGGTGCTTTTGCAGTCATTCATTGACATGCACAGAACAGCAAAAATTTGTAATCACCTGATGTACATGTTCCCAGTTGAGGCCAAGTAAGCAACAATCTGGCTTTTTGTTTCAGTTCTCATACTATGGACAAGTGTTCTTTTATGATTCTATTTAGTGTCTCTGTTTTACATGTAAATAAGGTGCTTTTAAACAGAAAATTATGTATGGATTGGTCAACAAAACATGTTGTGACTAGAGGCTTGCAGGAACAGAATCCTATTATTTCCCCTAGGAGCAATATTTTAGTATTCCCTAATTTTATGTTCACAGGGACTTTATAGAACATATAACCACAAATAACGAATATCAGCTGAACACATCAACTTCCTATACATACATAAAGTCCCCTTTTTATATCTCTATATTTTAGTATATCCATCTCCTCAAAACTCCTGGTGTCACTTTTTCCTTTTATATACGAACAAATTGACCTGAGTCCCTACCTGTAATGTGAGTTCAGCATCCACCACAATATTTCTGGCAATTTTGGGGGTGTGTATGTTGGGTTTGATGGGATTTGGTAGTATTTCTTGTCATCATTTCTTAGGCCAAAACACTGCACCCTACCACAAGAGAGCATTCTTCTTTCACTCCCACTTTGCCCAAAGTAAAAATAAAAAGGACTTTTTTCTTTGTCCTTCAATTACCAGTAACTCAGAATTGGAATTTGCAACACCAGATTTAGAGATAGCTATTAAGATAAGTATTAATCAGCAGAACGAGAACATTTTGAAATTAAACATTAAACATTACTTGTCTTAAATTTTCCTCAGGTTCTCCCCTTCCCCATCCATAGGCACATCATCCTACTCTGTTCTTCATCTTGTTCTAGTTTTCCATTCTCTTCCTGTAGTTCTGTCTCTTATCTCTCTTCCTCTGAGATCCCAGTGACCCGGTTTCAAGTATGAAATTCCTGTTGTTTTATAATGCAGGATCATTTGCCTTCTTCTTGTCTCCTTCTCCCCATTCCTCAACTGTCATTTCAGCCTAAGCCAGATTCTTATCACCACATAATCAACAAGTCTTTTGATATATTTCCAAAGAAACAAAGAAGCAATATATGCCGTCGGTGTTAGGGAATCTGACTCAACCAGCAGACAGTTTTTAAAATAAGAAAATATTATTTCCCTTATTATTTAGCTTAATTTATATGATTATATTTAATTGGTAAGAAAATATTTCTTGAATCCAGAAGAAGACATATTCATTTAGACTGCATAATGAAAACTGCGATCCCTTCAACTATTATGATGGATTTAGATTTAGTTTTTTTGTGGTATGGAGGAACCAAAACAATATTTTCTTTAACACTTATCCCTGTAAATATGGAAAATAATTTATCCAATTATATTTGTCTCCATAATTTAAATTTTTGATTTTTAAAAAATGCTTTGGTAGAAAATACTAACACTGGATCTTTTCACCAAATAAAGCTGGACTAAAATGCAGTTCCAACATTGTAGTGTCTTTGTTCTTATTAATAATTACTACTTGGGGATGTACTGAACCTGCAAATATTTTAGTGCACATATTGAAGTGATGTATTTAGTGTTATGATTTATCTGAATTATACCATTCATATCACTTTTGTAAACAAAATTGAAAAAAAATTGGGATTTGGTTGCTTCTATTTTGGTAACAGCTATAAATAATTAAAACCTAGCAACCACGGGAACCCTTGTATTAAAAAAAAAATCATTGAATTTATTCTTCACCAGAATTTTATCAGTGTTCCCAAATTTACTGGCTTCTGTATTATTTTTGTTAATTTTTCTATGCATCTTTTGATGAAGATGTCATTTAACAATCAAGGGAACAAAGGGAAGGAAAGTAAAAGGCCGAAGAATTTATGAAACTTTGACTACACAAGAGATGGTTTTAGTTGACATTTTAGTTGAAATTCAGCCAAATTGTTGTAGAGCCCTTTCTCAAATGGGTACCTATGACCAGCAGTGGTAAATACAATCACTTTAATTGGTTAATGGGATCCTTGTCCATATCTTCCATATTTATGGCCCTGTAACTGATTGGTTTTCAAGCATCAGCATGCAGAAAATTTATGTTAAAAGTCTGAAGATCATTTCATGACATCAAATTCAACTATGAAAAGAGAGCATTTCATCAATTCAAAATCTTCTTGGTTACTTCTCTGAAGCTAAATTTTCTTTTTAAAAGATTATCCATCCAGTCTGGCATGCAAGGAGCTTAGGAGTTGCCATTCTATCCTAACAAATAAAAAGCTAAACGAACTGAAAAGTCAACTCTTGGGGTTCATCAGAAAGTGAGATCAGAGGGCAAACCGCTGCCCACAAAATTGGACCGACAGATCAACAGATACAGAGAATCACAGTTTAGCGAGCAGCAACCCACAGGCAGAAATGTCTGCAGGAACTGGTGCTGGGGTAGGAAAACCTAAATTCTAATTGACAAAATTGCTGGAGGCTCCATTTGGATGAGCTTTCAGGGAATCTAGTAATGGGGAGGGGCACAGGTCTGTGAGTTTTGCCTCCAGACGCTCTACAAGGTTGTCACAGTGAATAACAGAGAAAAATTTCCTCCTGTTTCCAACAGGGAGAGGAAGAACATAATCATTTCGATCCACTCAGAGCATTTTGTGCTTCTTAACAAGATCTGTCCTCAAGAGAAACTATTTTACTGGAGCCGAACTTGTGGTTTTATCAGATTCTGACTTACCTGTGGGAAGGGAATACCCAACTCTATCAATCAGGCTGCAGCCTCAACCTCCTGGGTTCAAGCAATCCTACTACCTCAGCCTCCGGAGTAGCTGGGGGAAGGAAAATTCCCAACCCCATCTCACTGGCAGTTCCATCTCACCTAAGCAGTTGGGGTGGAATGAGAAGCACTGAGGGGGTTCACAGTCCAGGGACCAGGTCACCAAAAGACAGACCTCATCACAGAACTGTAGAACTCTTTTTCTCCCCCGTGTACCTTACCATTGCTAAAGATATATTCATTGCAGTTCTCTTTACCCCAGTACATCATGCCTACCTTTTGACACAAAATTATAAGGCATAGTAAAAGGCAAAAAACACGTTTTGAAGAGCAAAGATAAAACACATTTAGAGAGGCAAAGATAAGAATTACATCAAACTTATCCACAGAAACCATGCAAGCAAGAATAGAGTGAAGTGAAATATTTAGTGTTGAGATAAAAACCATCAATCTTGAATTCTGTGCCCTGTAAAATTATCCTTCAAAAGTAAAGGAGAAATAAAGACAAAAAACAATAAAACAACATTGAGGGACTTTGTTGCCAGCTGACCTGCAGTTGCAGTGTAAGAAATGTTAAAATAAATTATTCCAAGAGAAAGGAAATAATAGAAATCAGAAACTCATATCTACATAAAGAAAAAAAGAACATAAGAGAAGGAGTAAGGTAAGGAAAAATAAAAACTTTTTGTTATTTTTAGTTGCTCTAACATATAACAGTTTGTTCAAAATAGTAATAGCAACAGTATATTCAATTATGTATGCTTATGTTTATATATATATACACACTATATATATATACACATACATACACATATGCTTATATATGTTTGTATATAAGTGAAGTGAATGACAACAATGATGCAAGGGACAGATAGGAAGAGTTAGAATGTTTTGTTAGTATAAAATACTTATACCACATAAAATGGTAAGTGTTATTTGAAAGTAGGCTTGGATTGGTTATAGATGTATATTGTAACCTCGAGGACAACCACAGAAAAACATTGTTTTTAATTTTTAAGAAATGTAATTGATATGCTAAGAAAGGAGAAATAGTAGAATCATATAAACTTCTCCACTAAAACTAAGAAAGGCAAGCCAGGTGCAGTGGCTCATGCCTGTAATCCCAGCACTTTAGGAAGCCAAGGTGAGAGCATTTCCTGAACCCAGGAGTTTGAGACAAACCTGGGCAACATGGCAAGACCTCATCTCTACAATAAATAAAAACAAAATTAGCTGGATGCGGTGGCACGCGCCTATGATTCCAGCTACTTGAAAGGCTGAGGCAGAAGGATCACCTGAGCCCAGCAGTTTGAGGCTGCAGTAACCATGATCGTGCCTCCACTGCATTCCAGCCTGGGCAACAGAGTAAGACCCTGACTCAAAAGCAAAACTGAAAAAAAGACAGAAAAAATGTGGAAGACAAAAATAACAGGCTGGGCATGGTGGTTCCTGCCTATAATCACAGCACTGTGGTAGACTGAGGCAAGAGGATCACTTGAGGACAGGAGTTCAAGACTAGCCTGGGCAACATAGCAAGACCCTGTGTCTACAAAAAGAAAAATTAGGAACAAAGAATAAAGGCAACAAATGGAAAATAGTAACAAATATTGTATATATCAGTCCAGCTATATCAATAATCACTTTTAACACAGTGGTATAAATAAACCAGTTAAAAGACAGAGATTGTCAGGGCAGATAAAATAATAAGTTCCAACTACATGTTGTCTACAAGGAGCCCACTTTAAAAATAAAGACATGTATGGATTCAAAGTAAAAAGATGGAGAAAGATATACCACGCAAATACTATACAAAAGAAAATGGGAGTAACTATATTAATTTTAGAGCAAGAGAAGTTGTCGGGGATAGAGAGGGGTTACATAATAATAAAAGGGTCACTACTTCCAGAAGACATATTAATTCTCAGTGTGAATATGCCTAACAACAGAGTATCAAAATACACGAGGCTAGAACTGCAAAGAGAAATATATGATACACTTTACAGCTAGAAATTTTAACTTCCCTTTATCAGAAACGGACAGATCCAGCAGGCAGAAAATCAGTAAGGGACTTGACAATACCAGCAATCAACTGGACATAATTGATATCAGCAGGCTATCCAGCAACAGAAGATTGCATATTCTTCTCAAGTTCACCTGGAACATTCACCAAGATAGACCATATTCTGGGCTCTAAAACACCTAAATAAATTTTAAAAAATAAAAGCCATAGATTGTCTCCTCTGAGACCATAGTGGAATTAAACTAGAATTCAGTAACAAAAAGATACTTGGAAAATCCCAAAATACTTAATATTACACAATTCCAAATAACACATGGGCCAAAAAAGAAATCTCAAGAGAAATTTTAAAACCTTTGAACTAAATAAAAATTAAAATATAACTCATCAAAATTTGGGGCATACAACAAAATAGTGCTTAGAGGGAAATTTATAGCATTGAATGCATTGATTAGAAAAGAAGTAAACTCTGAAATCAGTAATATAATAGAAAATCAGAAAAGAAAAGCAAATTAAATCCAAAGTAAGCAGAAGAAAAGCAGTAATAAAAATTGGAGCAGAAATCAATAAAATTAAAAAAGGATTTCTATAGAGAAAATCAACAAAACCAATAACAGGTTCTTTGAAAAGATAAATAAAATTGAGAAGTCTCTAGCCAGGCTAAGTATGAAAAAGAAGACAAAGGATACCAAATATTAGAAGTGAAAGTGGGGACATCACTACAGATCCTGTGGAAATTAGAAGGCTAATACCGAAATATTATGATTAGCTGTTTGCCCACAGATTTGATAACCGACATGAATTGAGTCAATTCCTTGAAAGATACAATTTACCAAAACTTACATAAAGAGAAATAGACAATCTGAATAGGCCCATATCTATTAAAGAAATTGAATCAGTTATTAATAACCTTCCAAAATAGAAAGCTCCAGATCCAGATGGATTCACTGTTGAATGCTACCAAATATTTAAAGAAGAAATTATACAAATTTTCTACAATCTCTTCCAAAAGATAGAAGTGGAAGAAATACTTCCAAACTCATTCTGTGAGGCCATCATTACCCTATTACCAAAACCAAAGATATAAACAAATCTACACACCATTATCACTCATGAACATAGATGTAAAAATCCTCAACAAAACATTAACAAACAAATCCAACGATGTATGAAAAGTATATAGCATGTCCAAGTAGAATTTATTTCAAAGATGCAAGGCTGATTCAGCATTCAAAGATCAATGTAACAGTTTCTGTATTACTTGGTAACACTAAGTACTATAACTGATACACACCACATCTCTGCCCTTTCATGTGATCGATTATTTCTCACTCATGTGAAATTCTAATTAGCACAATTCTCTTCTAAGTGGTAATCCAGGGATCCAGGTTCTCTCCATCTTGTAGCTCACCTTTTTTTTTTTTTTTTTTTTTTTTTTTTTGGGTTGGCGTCTAAAGCCCGCGCCCCCGCTGGAGTGCAGTGGCCGCCCCCGGCCACCCCACCCGCCACCCCCGGGGCCACAGGGCACCAGCCCCCCCAGCCGTACCACTACCGGGAACACCAG
>CAUYQG010197761.1:0-11454 GCA_963574415.1 Tarsius wallacei | reverse complement strand
GCCTCGACCTGCTGGGCTCTGGCGATCCTTCCGCCTCAGCCTTCCAAGTAGCTGGAACTACAGGCGCGCGCTACCACGCCCAGCTAATTTTTTGATTTATTGTAGAGATGAGGTCTTGCTTGCCCAGGCGGGTCTCGAACCGGCGGGCTCAGGCAATCCACTCACCTCAGCCTCCCAAAGGCGCAGGATTACAGGCTGAGCCACCGAGCCCAGCTGGAGTCTTCCTCTTGATGCCTCTCAGCAAGCACCCACAGATGGATAGTCATGTGAGTGACAGGAAGATGATGAGTGACTGTGGGTCTAGCAAGAAGATGAAAAACCCATTTACATGTAAAATCTAAAATAGTCAAATAAAATATCAAAACATGTTGCACACCCTAGGTATATACAATTTTTGTATGTCAAAGATATCTCAATAAAGCTGTTAAAAAAGATGAAAATTAGAGTATTTGAAGTTCTGCCAAAAGACATGTATATAAGAGAAAAAATAGCTCCGAGAAGGATAATGTAAATCAATAAGAAAACTGGGCTCAATGCATTAGTGCAATTTTTACACAACTTCCCCAGGGTATGGAATCCCTCCAGCCATATTTGCAATAGCCTGGAAACCCCCATTGCATGAGCAAGGGTTGCCAGCACACTGCGCTGAGTAGTGATGCCACCGCAACCTTGTGGGGGATTCTCCTGCATTTTTTTTCCACAGAGGTAGGTCACTGGCCTTGCTCACAGATCAGCAAGTGAACTGAGCCTGTCAAGGATGGACTTAAGTGTCCTGTAAGTACAGAGGGTTTGATCTAGAGACAACAATGATCTATCAGAGGTCCTTGAGCAGAGGGCTGGATGCCAGTGAGGAAGATGAATTTTTCAAGGGCAGGCAAGGGGGCCTGGGGCAGATTTGTATTGAGGAGGTCAGTTAAGAGGTGGTTGGGTTCATGGTATTGGGAGTCGAGATATTATAGTGAAACCAATGAAATTATTATTTCTACTCTTCATAATTCTTTTTACTTCCATTTGTTTTGTTAGACACATGTCTTACCTATATCCTCATTAGATTGCATACTTCCTGGGGACACAGCTCATGGCTTAGACATCTCTGAATAATACCTTGTGCATGGTAGGTGCCCAGTACACACACTTCTTACTTGTAGTCAAGGCACATCCAAGGACCAAGCGTGGCTTATGTCTATAATCCCAGATATTTGGAAGGCTGAGGTGGGAGGATTGCTTGATCTTAGGGGTTAAAGACCAGCTTAGGCAGCATAGTGAGACCTTGTGGCTACCAAAAAAAAAAAAAAGCCTAGTGTGGTGACGTGTGCCTATAGTCCCAGCAACTCAGGAGGCTGAGACAGGAGGATTGTTTGAACCCTGCAGGTCAAGGCTACATCAAGGTAGTGAGTCATGATTGTGCCACTGCACTCCAGCCTGGGCGACAGAGTGAGATTCTACCCCCGCACCACTCCTCCCAAAAGACAAATCCAGTGCTTGTGGATGGTTCTACATGTCAATCTTGGTTGCAAAGGTCAACGTTCCCCTTAGAGTACAATCTGAAAGGAAGGTATATGGAGTGTGAAAACTTTCAGACCTAAGTATTCAAAAGTAGAAAAAAAGACTGCGTACATCAAGGAAAGATTAGAAATAGGGACTGGGAGAAACAGTTCAAAAGATTTGTGAATGCCTGTTATCTAGAAAAGCTAAGAAATAGAATTCTGCCATAATCTGAGCAGATCATCAAGGCAGAGAGAGATCTAAAGTGCAGGGAGGGAAGCTAACATTGGGGGCTCCCATGGGAGAGGTGGCTTTGGACGAGGATAGAATGGAGTTGTCGTGACCTGGCACAAGTTTAACTCACCACCTAATGTGGCTCGTGGGAAGGCTCCGATATGGTTCAGACCTCAGTCCTGTTCCTCTAGCTACATGACGTCAGGAACGGTACTAAGCCTTTCACACTTTAGTATGTTTTTCTTGGTGGTGCCACTAATTTCATCCACTTTTCATGGATGTTGAAGGGGCTCTACCTGGCAAACACAGAGTTCTAGGCATATAGTAGCTACACCCTCAGCAATACCTATTGTTACTGTAATATTCACCTCCCGTGGTAGACAGTGCCTCCACCTCTATTGACAGTGCATCCCGCAGACAACTGTGCTCAAAATATCATGGCCTAAGGTGAAAGGAATATAGGAAAGCGATTTATTGTGAGGTAGGAGTTTTCTGCTATGCTTCAAGCAAAGCAGTTCTCCCTAATCCCTGCCCATCTCCTAACCAGGAGGTTCTGCTGTTCAGAGTCACAAGGCCATCCGCGGCTGAAGTCTCTCCCCTGACTCCTAGGTGCCAACACTCTGCAGGGTTATGCCTCCTGCTGGCTCTACCTCCCAAGGTCCATCCTGGATCCAGACCACTGCACTCTCAGCTCAGCTCCAAAGAGAAAACAATTTCTCCCAAATTTCTTGGTGCCCCAATTATCTTTTTCTAAAGCAGTTTCACTCCTATAGAATTTAGAGAGCAAGAGATCTTTCTTTTCCGAGGAGGGAGGTTTTCACTACAGTGGTTGGCAGGTTCTTGTCATTGCTCAGGTGTTGCCAGGGGAAGAGTAAAGGCTGGCTCAAGACAGTTGCAAATCATGGCTGTCCACTCTCTAGAACCACAGTGCTGCTTTCAAAGTTTGGCTTGCATGTGAATCACCTGGGGTATTTAAGAGTCAGGCTCCTGGGTCCCTAGATCTAGGGTGGTCTGTGTTTTTAATAAACATTCTGGGTGATGATGATACAGGGAACCCAGGGATCACATTGGAGAAACATGGAAACAAGCCAGTTTGCCCAAAGTCACTCTGGGGAGTTGGCTTTCTGGGAATCGGCTTTTAGTGAATTGACCAAGAGCTGGGAAACACATTCCTTAAGAAAATAGGGTCTTCTCATTTTGGCTTTGGGAATATAGACCTACAAAGCCATTTATCTGTGCTGAGGTGGTGTTCTTGTTTCTTTGCCTTTATTATCAAACTGTTCTGTGACCTGTGACCATTGACCTGATATCCTGGTAGCTGGGAGAAGCAAGAAAGAGTTCTCTTGGCCATGGAACAGCACGTGAAAGTTCTGGAATCAAAAGGCATGTGGAGAGCTGAGGGGCATGAGAGGTATTTAGCACATACATTAGTAGGATTTGGTGGTAGCTTGACCATGGGAAGCAGCAGGGGAAAGATGATGTCCAGTTTCTAGGTTTATACTCATCTACAATAGTACCTGGATGGTATCATTCAGGAAGTTAGGAAACACTGGAAGAAGGGGCTTGTCTTTCTTGTTTCTTTGCCTGGAGGATTAGAAAATGGGAATAGAAGTTTGGTTTGGGGCCTAGTTGATTTGAGGAGACTTTGAGATATCTAAAGGGAGTTTTCAGGTAGGCAGCTAGGTCAATTGACTTGGGACCGGCGGCGGGGGTGGGGGTGGGGGTGGGATCTGGGCTCGACACTGAAAACTGCAAGTTGTGTAGGAATTGATGGTCCTGGAAGCAATGGGCCTGGGTGAGATTTTCCAGGGATAGCGTAGCGGGAAAGTCATTGGGATCTGAGGACTGACCCAGAGGAATCCTGACATTTAAAGTTCAGAGAGAGGGGGAGGAGCCAGCAAAGAGAAGGTTGAATGAAGCTCATTTTTCTCATGTGAAAAGTTTAAAAGTCAAGTGGAAGAAACTAGTTGTTAGAAGGAGGTTGAATATACAAGTAGAAAGAGAAAGATTCCATATGAAACACACCGAGGTAGGCAGAGTGGGATGGGATCCACAGTCCTGTGTCCCAAAGAGGTTATGGTGACACTACCACAAATAATTTTGCTGGATATATGGCAGGAAACAGGTATTATGGGGGTTTCACAGAGTTTTTGGTCGCTGAAGGACTAGTGTGCTTTGGTTTGGGGTTCCATTCCAACACTTCTGCCCGGGGAGGAGATGTCTCAGTGAACATGCAAGAGCTGTGCGCTCTAGCAGAGACTTTTTCAGGACTGAGAAGGATTTCTGTGTGGGGAAGTGCACTTCCAACATTTCCTTCAACAAACCTGGTCGTTCAGTGTCTATACAGCTCTGCGTTCTGACTCGGCCTCAAAAAGAAGGACCTAAAGAGACTCAAACTTTCTTTTACTTTTTCTATTTTCCTCAACATAATTATTCAGCCATACAGAATTCCTATTTTAAATTTCATGAATCAGCTCTCCCTCATGAAAGATTTCAGCATTTTGGGGTAGTGTTTGTGCAAACATTTACAGAATGTGAAGGAACAGCTGCCTCTTATCAGACACCCTGATTCCAGCTGCACTAGCAATTTGGGTTCCAGAAAGTTTTCAGACAGGAGGGAGTCATGCTACAGACAGAATACAAGTCACAAATTTAATTCCACTGGAACTGCATTTAGATCCCATGATAATGTCAGAGAAAGTGTGTAATTTTGGAATGGCTGCAGAGAGAGACTGTTTCCAGATTTTCGCTCATCCATTTGTATTTTTTTGGAGCTAATGATCAATTTAATGAGTGTCAGTTGAGCACTTACTATGTTCAAAGATGAGCAAGGTGTGGTCCTTATTACCAGGTGCTGGAGAATAGATGGGTATACAGACACAACGTGATCACCTCTTTAACACAGGGAAAACAGAACAAAACAGTGACATGGAAGCAGAGAAGGTGAGGGAGGTTAGCGTGTGTGTGTGTATTTAAGTATGAGATTGACAGAGATAGGACAAAGGTTAGAACTGGGAAATGCCTGTAGGATAGATGACATTCAAACTGGATCTCGAGACATGGGTGCAAGTTTGACAGGCAGAGATGGGGGGGGGAGCAGGCAAAGGAAAAACAGAGGGTATGTTTATGTAACTTGCTGAGCAGAGCTATTGCCTTGGATCTCTCTAGTCCAAGCTTCTTCAATGGCTCCCCATGGCTCACAAAATAAATCCCAACTCCACAACCATGTTGGAGTGGGGAATGTCTATTTGTCTCTATCTCTATCTCTGTATCTGTCTCTGTCTTTATCTCATCATCTATCTCCCTATCATCATTTATCTATGCATTTTTGCAGTCTTACATTAGGAGAGAGCTTAGATTATCTTTTAAATATTGAAGGAAGCATTTTATCTTTTACTCAGGACCAGAGGTCAACCTAGATGATCTCTAAAGCCATCATCTCACCTCCTGGTTGCCTCACTATCTAGGCCTAAAGCTTTTTAGAAATAATTTATTCAGTAAATATTTATTCTGCTGCCTCCTCAAGATAACAGCCCTTTAGAACAACCTACCTAGAAAACCACATTTCCAGTTATATCTTACCCAGTAAACAGTAGGTTATGTTCTGCTGACAGAACACTGTGAACCTAGGCAGCCCTGCAACTGCAAGGAAAAGAGCCCTCATCCAGAATTATTTTTGGAAAGCGAGAGTGGCAAAATACATTGCAGTACTATATCAGAAAAATGGAAAGTAGGGAGGGAAGGACACTGTGGAAAAGGCACTGAGCATGAAAATGAGTTGCAGGCACCCAGATCAGCATATAAGTGGTGAGAGCCCCTGAGATCCTTCATCCTGACAGGTCTGAGGCACCAGCTGGGCAGCTCCTGAGTGATTATTTCAGCCTGCAGGGAGGAGCCTGGCAGCCAAGATTTGTCAAAGACAAACGCTCTTCTGCAGGCAAGGGTTAAGGGCACTGTGACCGCAAACCTGGAGCACCGAGGGGCTGTGCAGAGGGGAGGGAAGGGCAGGGGGTAGCAGCCCCCTGCCCTGGGGGTAGAAGGCCCCCTGCCCTGGAACAGACTTTTCCACAAATCTGTCCCCTAAGACATCTGGGCATCTCAGCGGCTCAGTGGACTGGAGTGAACTCAACTCTATTTTTTTTTGTGTGAGGGTGTTGAGGCCTCTTGACTTTTTGAACTCATAAGAGGCAGTAGGAAGTTGGCAAATAATTTTTTTAGAGTGCGATCAACCCAATGTGAACCCTAGCTCTGCCGCTCAGATGCATGACCTTGGACGAGCTACTCAATCCATGTAGGCCTCAAATTTCTTGTCTGGAATATTGAGATATCTCCTAAAACAGCTATGGGTACTTTCAGTGTCCTTGATCTATAAAAGATGCTCAGTAAGTGTTAGTCCTCTTCCCCTGAGGTGACGGCACCTGCAGAACTTGTCTGTGTGGTTTTATAATTAATGACTGTCCCATCAAAGGTAGGATTAACAACAGGCCTAAGGTCTTCCACTAGGTAAATGTCACTGGGACCAGATGAAAACTGAACAGCTGAGGACCCTTCACAGCCTTTACCAGAGAGAAGACAGCCATCCACACACAAGCTAATATCAGCTATTTATGAAATGCCCACCCTGTGCCCAGCACTGTGCTAGGGACAGTAAGTACATGGAGCTATTCAGAACAGGACTTCTGCCCTGAAAGCTTTATGATCTGGATGGAAAAGTAACTCTGACACTTGATAGATTATAAACTCTGAAGTTCAGAAACAGATACACACTCCAGACATGGTCTACGTTGCAGAGCACATGAAGACCTATGACATCCCGGCATCAAAAGTCTACATTTCTTTTAGTGCAGCAAAGATGGGTGTGTCTCCATGGCTGAAGTTTCTAATGCTGAATTCAACAGATTTAGAAGGGCTGATACGAGAAAATAAAAGCCAGTCTTTTTTGTGTTGTTTTGTGCCAGGCCTTGAACTCGGCACTGTACCTCATCAATCCTTACTGTAACCTGACAAGGATAAGTATAAATCACTTATCCTTATAGGTTAAGGGACAAATGCTCTGGGAGGCAGCCCAAGGTCACACAGGAAGAGCCAAGAGTCCAATGTCAGTCTTCCTGACTCTAAAACCCCACGTCTCTTTGACTACACTCTGCTGCCATTCACAGAATGCTCCAAGTACCCAGCATTTTCCCTAAGATCTTT
This sequence comes from Tarsius wallacei, assembly GCA_963574415.1. Lineage (NCBI taxonomy): Eukaryota > Metazoa > Chordata > Mammalia > Primates > Tarsiidae > Tarsius > Tarsius wallacei. The sequence goes on along the minus strand of CAUYQG010197761.1, from coordinate 4,539 downwards.
CAGGCAAGACTTCTGGATAAGGGCCTAGAATCCTGGCAGAAATTGCAAGTGGCAGCACACAACATCACAGAATGGCAGGAGAGAGTTAACAAGGCTAAACTGAAACCCCTGCCTGTCTGCTGTCTGCTGTCTGGCCGGGCAGCCTTTCCATATTGAAAACCATGAACAGTCTTTTCCCCAGCCAGCTCTGGGTCCCCTCCTTGTCTCTGAGGGGTAGAGGTTGTCTGGCAGGTAGATAAAGTCTGTCAATCTATCTATATATTTATCTATCATCATCTATCATATATTTATCTACTTATTTAATAATCTCTCTCTCTCTCTTTCTCTCTCTCTAGTCTTTTTGTAGTCTTACAGTAGGAGGTAGCTTAGGTGAAGTTAATATTGAAAGAGGCATTTTATTGTTTGCTCCAGATCAGTGGTCTAACTAGACGACTTTCAAAGCCATCATTTATCCCCCTGGTCCCCTCACTATCCAGGTCTAAGGCTTTTTAGAAATATTTCCTCCGCAAATGTTTATTCTGTCACCTCCTCAGGGCATTAACTCTTTAAAACAACCTTCCCAGAGAAACACATTTCCTGCTTCTCCTCTGCTGCGGTAGGGAAGAGCTCCTGCAGGTGTATGACACAGGTGCTGAGCCGAAAAGGCGAGGATTCGTGTAACGTCTCAGGTCCTGGGAACATGTTCCATTCTCTTTACCGACTAGTCACTGGACCTCCTACGCCTAAACACATGACTAAGTGTAGCATCCACTTCCAGGTTTTGGGGAAATAAAATAAGTCATAGAGTGAGAAAGTGCTGTAGAGTGCTGCCCAGATGCCAGGCAATATTTGACATATTGCACTGCTGTGGGTGGTGACTATTTATTTTCTTTTAAGAAAATGGTAGTTTGTTAAATTCCCACTGAAAATAGATCCCAAACTACATTGTCGGCAGAGTATGAGAGAAATGGCTGATTGTTTTCTGCAGAAGCCATAAAACTGAACAAAGAAACTGTTGGCTGCAAGGAGAGCCCCAGCTGAGGAGAGCAGCCGAGAGAAAAGGCTCCTCTCCCACTGTGGGTTGGAGGCCAGGGTGAAGCCAAGCCCTGTGCAGCACGGGATGGCAGGAGGCCCACTTAGCCCTTGGTGCTATGCCATACCCCCAGCAGGGCCTGCTGAGTGCATCGCCTCACTCCGCTAGTCTGGCATCAGTAGGGCTGTGCAGAAGCCCAAAGATTGAGCCAACTGGGGTGGCAGAGAAGAGCAGTAAAGACAGAAAGAAAAAAGGGGGAAAAATCCCCAACTAAATGCTATCCTTCTATGGAATAGCAGGCATTTCCCTCAGGCCTTTGGGTCCTCACTTACCAATCCCAAGAAAAATGATGGATGATTCTAATTCTGTAGCTGGAGCAGACACAGGGTCTGTCATCTGGAATGGCAGCTGTCATTTCCAATCTAGCCCTGGGCAGAGAGAAGGTGGGGAGGAAGCCCATGGACCACAACGTTTGACTGGTCCTCTCCTTCACTCAGGGTGGGTCTGGGTTGGCCCTGCCCTGGCTGGTCCCCAGGATCTGTGGCTACATCAGTTGCCCTAGAGATGTCAGGAGCATGACTTATTTATTTATTTATTAGTCAGGGTCATGCTCCATTGCCCAGGCTGGAGTACAGTGGCACGATCATGGCTCACTGTAGCCTCAACCTCCAGGGCTCAGGTGATCCTTCCTCCTCAGCCTCTCGAGAATAGTGGACTAAGAGTATGTACCTCCACACCCATCTTTTGTTTTGTTTTGTTTTGTTTTTTGAGTCAGAGTCTCACTCTTTCGCCCAGACTGGAGTGCAGTGGCTGCTCCCGGCCACTGCAGCCTCGACCTGCTGGGCTCCGGCGATCCTTCCTCCTCAGCCTTCCAAGTAACTGGAATTACAGGTGCGCGCTACCACACCTGGCTAATTTTTTGATTTATTGTAGAGATGAGGTCTCACCAAGTTGCCCAGGTGGGTCTCGAACCCGCGGGCTCAGGGAATCCACTCACCTCAGTCTCCCAAGGCATGGGATTACAGGCTGAGCCACCGAGCCTGGCTCACACCCATCTTTTGTAAAGACAAGGTCTCGCTCTGTTGCCTAGGCTGGTCTTGGACTCTTGGGCTCAAGCAATCCTTCCACATTTGTCCTCCCAAAGTGCTGGGATTACAGGGATGAACCTGGCCTAGGAGTGGATTTTATGAAGATTGGATCCTCTTGCCTTGGTCTCCTTGGGAGGGAGGAGGCCCCAAATCTGAAGATAGTTTTGCTTCAAAACTTAAAATCTGAAATAGGCAGAAGAGTTCCAGGGAATGCCAGAAGGATTTGGGTGGATTTTGGGTTTTCATTCAGTCCGATTCTGGAATATGGAGGCCAAATGATCAGGACTCATGCCACTGCTCCCAATCGTGGGCCTGTAGTAGCTATTGCCAACCAGCTATGATACCCTCTGGATCTGAGTTCAGTCTCCTCCGCATTAGAAGACTCTTCAACAGAGAATTCTACAGAAGTATTATCGTTTGTCAGGAGTTGTCACTTGAAATTCATTATTCATTCATGTGACAAGTATTTATTGAGCTTTTACTTTATGTTAAGCACTGTAGTAGGCCCTGGGACAAAATGCTGAGGAAAATCATGAAGTATTCCTGCTCTTCAGAACTTAAAGTTTAGTGTGACAGAGGTTGCTCAAATAGTCATGATGACAAATGTAAGATTGCAGCCGTGACAAGTGTACATCGAGGGAAAAATGTATAGCACCCACAGTCAGAAGGTTTCATCCAGCTGGAGGAATCAGGGACAGAGTGACAATGAGCTGAGTTTTGGAGGATGAGTTGGGGGCTTGGAGTGGAGGAGCACTTCCAGCAGAGGGGAGTGTGAGGTCCGAGCACAGATGAGGCTGGGGGAACCAGTGGTGCCCATGGCCTGTTCTGTCTTCTCAGCCAAGTCAATGGCATTTTGCTTTTATTCTGAGAGGAATGGGAGGTCACCATGGGGTGTTGTGCAGTGACAGTGTGTGTTTTGGAAAGACCACTCTGGATAGAGTGAGTATGTGGCTTGGGCTGGAGGAACTTGTGGGGAATGGGGGTAGACCAGGGTGCTGGATTGCGGGGGCATCTGCATTTTGTATTGTGGATTGTGGCCAGAGAAGTCTGGGAATCACTGCTTCTAGGGAAACAGTTCTGGGGTTCTGAGCCAGTAGGAAGGGACTCAGCATGGGATGGAGAGGGGCTGACGCCTGTCAGAAGACCCCTGAATAACTCACTGCAGTGTTGGGGCCTTGGCCATGGGGAAGGTTTTCCAGGATGGTTTCACCTCTCTGGGCCCAGACACAAAGAAACACCTGGAGCATCTGGGTCATCACTGGAGCAGGATTTAAATCCACCTCTCCCTCAGCTACTTGGTAGGGAAGAAGACAAAAGCAGGCACATTTGCTTCTGAGGGTTCTTGATTGGTGCCCCTCCCCCTTCCTGGGGGTCCATCCCTTCGGGGCATGTTCACCTTCCAAAGCTTCATGGGTTTGAATGACAGCATCCTAAGGTGTCCTTTTGCCTCTACAAACTTCTTCTCCTAAGTCTTCCCAGACCGATGAAGAACTGTTCCATTTCTAGGAATGAAGGCTCCTGATCCTGCCTTCCTGCACTCCCTGTGTTGGGCAAATACTTAATTAGGAGCTCCCATACTGCGTCCTTGTACCTGTGGATGGAGCTCAGAACCAGGCACTTCTGAGAGCATCAGAGCTCAGACACTTAGGATGTTGAGTGTGTTGCAAGCATCCTGCATTTAGAAATCCGACGAGGAGTGATGGTATGAGCTGTGGAGAGCTGGTTCTTTCTGTTGCCACAGAAACAAAATCGAGCTGGATTTAGCATTAAATTACAGGGTACACGCAGAGATGGAGCCAAACATTTGTCTACCACTGCTTTTTTCTTTTCTTTTCAAATTGAACCTTCCTGGCAAGTGGTGGCAACACCTGTGAGGCTAATGGGGGCGGCAGATCAAGCTGTGCCAAAGACGTAGGGTCCTGGAAGCTTTGTAAATGGCAAGGACTTAGGTTTTACCAAATGCAGAACCATTGCCTGAGCATCTTCCTCTAGGTCCAGGCCCTGTTGATTAGGAAGGAGGACCTCAGGGGGGATGGCACAGAGTCTGGAGCAGTGGATTCCCATTCAGTTGTCATAAGCCACACGTGGCTGTCGAATACTTGCAATGTGACTAGCTCAAATTGGGATATGCTGGGAATGTAAGACAATGTCAAATGTCTCACTAACTTAAGAACATTGACTACATGTTGAAATGATAATATTTTGGTAATATTGGGTTAAATAAGATATAGTGTTAAAATGAATTCATCCTGCTTCTTTTTATTATATGTAATGTTGTTACTAGAAAATTTAAAATTCTAGCCGGGCTCGGTGGCTCAGCCTGTAATCCCGCGCCTTGGGAGGCTGAGGTGAGTGGATTGCCTGAGCCCGCGGGTTCGAGACCCGCCTGGGCAAGCGAGACCTCATCTCTACAATAAATCAAAAAATTAGCTGGGCGTG
>CAUYQG010197755.1:0-13663 GCA_963574415.1 Tarsius wallacei | reverse complement strand
GCCAAAGAAATAGTAGAGGATAGGCCAGATGCTGTGGTTCATGACAGTAATCCCTGCACTTCTGAAGGCTGAAGCAGAGGATTGCCTGAGTCCAGGATTTCAAGACCAGCTTGGGCAACACGAAGAGGCCTAATCTCTACAAAAGATTAAAAAATTGCCCTGGCATGGTGGCGCACATTTGTAGTTCCAGTTACTTGGGAGGTTGAGGCTGAAGGATCGCCTGAGCACAGGATATCAAGGCTGTGGTGAGTCATGTTGGTGCCCCCCCACTCCAGTCGGGATAACAAAACAAGACCCTGACTCAGAAAAAAAAAAAGAGGAGATTGTCTCAATCTAATTAGGACACCAGAACTAAATAATGCCTAATTTGTTTTGGCTGCACTTTGACTGATAAATTTGATTATTTTATAAAATAGGTGAGTCAACAGAGAGGACTGAGTAATTTTTTGGCTAATTATAAAAGAGCATCCAGTATGAAACCATTATTTCAAAAGGTGAAACAGCCTTCATTTCCATAGATCTCGATTGTTTCTCTATGTTTCAAATAAATCACAATAAAAGCTTCATAACAATAATGAGTTTCAGGCACTTGACTCTGTGTAGGGTGTGTGAGTGTGTGTATGAGTGAGTGTGTGTATGAGAGAGAGAGAGAGAGAGAGAGAGAGAGAAAGAGAGAGAGAGAAAAGAGAGATCACAAGCACAAACAAGACAATCAGAAATAGAGTCAGATAATTAATTTCAAATATAAACTAACCTTTTAAAAGCCAGATTTTTCTGTGACATAGTGCTATATTATAGATCTTTCTCCCTAAGTTTCCTGTCTTCCCTCTCCCCTCTTCCATCCCTCTCTCTTTGTCAAATTATATTACTATTGGCTTTCTAAATTTGACATGTGACTAAACAAAATTTCATATTATATTCTTTATAGTAAGTAAGAAGAAAACCTAGATAAATTATAAAGATCATTTTATATTCTCATCGGCCCCCAAACTGGCCCCAGGATCTGGTCAATTTCAAAGAGCCAAGGCCCAACAGTAAGATTAGTTTGCTGATGCTAACCTACCTGCACCTTGGGAGGAACACAGAGATGCCTATGGAACAGGCCCTGAAACCTCAAAAACAACCCACACATCAGAGCTTGACACAGACCTCACATTCTCATGGCCCAGTTCCCCCTGTCTTGCCTCTTCATTAATTGCCACAGAGCTGCCCTAACTGGATCTCCTGTCCATCCCAGTCCTCTTGATTCTCTTGGGCCAGTGTCTTCTCTGTTCATATACTGGACTCTGCCAACCAACCCAGTATGTTCCCACCTCTCCCTAGTCCTTGGTTCAGGGCTTTGTCTCCCTGTGCTGGTACTTGCAGCTCAACTGGAGCATGTTCTGCTTTTAGTCAACCAGTCATTCACTGACCAATTCATCAACACATCATCTACCCCACCCACCCATCCACCCACCTGCCCATCCAATCAACATTTATCACCTGCTCTATTCCAGGTCCTGTTCTTGAGGCTAAAAAGTCAGAAATAATGAGAAATGCAGAATAAAGAAAAACCAGACCTTTAAAAAAGACATTACTTTTTTAGAGCAGTTTCAAGTTCACAGCAAAATTAAAAAGAAGGTATAGAGATTTCTCATATACCTTCTGCCCTGATGCATGCATGGCCTCCTCCCATTATCAACATCCCCCACCAATTTTTGCACTGGCACACCATTATCACCCAAAGTCCATAGTTTATACTAGGGTCCACTCTTGGTGTTGTGTAGTCTATGGCTTTTTACAAATGTATAATCACATGCATTCGTCATTATAGTATCATGCAGAATAGTTTCACTACCCTAAACATTCACTTTGCTCTGCATATTCATCCTTCCCTCTCTTAACTCCTGGCAACCACTGAGCTTTTTACTGTCTCCATAGTTTCACCATTTCCAGGATGTTATATAGTTGGAATCATACAGTATGTAACCTCTTCATATTGGCTTCTTTCACTTACAACAGTAACATGCATGTAAGGTTTCGCTTATGTTTTTTTCATAGCTTAGTAGCTCATTTCTTTTTAGTGCTAAATAACATTCCATTGTCTGAATATACCACAGTTTATTTATCTAGACACCTCCTGAAGAACATTTTTTGCTTATATAGGTTTTGTTTGTTTGTTTGTTTAGCAGCAGAGTCTTGCTCTGTTGCTCAGGCTGGAGTTCAGTGGCACAATCACTGCAGCCTCAATCTCCTGGACTCAAGCAATCCTCTTTCCTCAGCCTAATGAGCAGCTGGGACTACAGGCATGTGCCACTACACCCAAAATTTTTTTAAAAATAGAGACAGAGTTTATTTATGTTGCTCAGGCTGGTCTTGAACTCCTGGTCTGAAGCAATCCTCCTGCCTTGGCCTTCCAAAGTGCTTGGCTTGTAAGTGTGAGACACCATGCCTGACCAGCAAGTTTTTGTATAGACATAAGTTTCCAACTCTTTTGAGCAAATACAACTCTAAGAAGCACAGTTACTGGATCTTACGGTATTTTTGCTTTTGTAAGGAACTACCAAACTGCCTTCCAAAGTGGATGCACTGTTTTTGCATTCCTACCCACAACGAATGAGAGCTCCTGTTGCTTAACATTCTCACAGCAATTGGTGTTGTCAGTGTTCTGAATCTCTGTCATTCTAAAAGGTCTATAGTGGTCAAAATCCGATTTTGAAATGGAGTCAAGAGGACCATATTTAGCCTCCCACCTGGAACAATAAAAAAATTATGTCAAAATATATGAAGTCACAAATTTCAGCACATTGGATGTAGGCAATGAAGGACAGAAATTCTTGAGATAGGGAAAAATGAGATGAGCACTACTATCTCATTTTACCACCCAGTTTACCACTCTGAGAGAGTTTCCAGCCTGCAATGGGGAGTTGCAGGGTTGGGGGCGGGCGGCGGCAGGTGGCAGAACTGAAAGACTCTAATTTGAGAACATGGAGCTGAGAGTCTGGAACAACCAAGACAGCTACGTTCAGAGGACAAAATACCAAAGAGGAGAGAGCTGCACAGAAAGACAATTGCAATCTTACAGAGGGTCTAGAGTATTTAGCCATGTATTGATCAGCATATGTGTGCAAGGAAATTACTCAGGTCTGGGAAAAGAACTATCCAAAATTATTAGAAGGAACAATGCTCAGTGTTCACACAGGGACTGGAATAGTACCTTTTCCTACCAAGCACACTGGAAAACCTCATAATTCACAGTAAGAGACTCAGAAAAGTCTTGTCTCAGTAACGGAAAATAATTAGCCACAGACTAGACACTGATCCAGATCCATCAAACAAATCATAAATCAAGATTTAACTGTCTCTGAGTAAATTAACTGCATCTTAGAAAAAAACTCAAGAAGATTTATAGGAATGAAAAATATTCAGCACCCAATAAGGAAAACTCTTAATGTCTGACATTAAAAAAAAAAAATTTACCAGACATTCAAAGAGGCACGAAAACATAACCCATAATGAGGTTACAGAAGTTATAAAAAAAGACCCAAGTCAAATTCCTGAAATGAAAACTACATTGTACAAGATGAAAAATGTGCTGGGTATGATTAATGGTAGAATAGATATTGCAGAAGAAAATATTAGTGAACTTGAAAACATTGTAATAAAAACTATCCAAAGTGAAACACAGATAAAAAATAAGTTTTAAAAATGAGAAGAGTATCAGGCTGAACCTGGTGGTGCATGCATGTAGTCCCAGCTACTTAGGAGGCTGAAGTGGGAGAATCCCTTGAGCCCAGGAGTTCAAGGCAAGACTGGGCAACATAGCAAGACCCATATGTCTAGAGAAAAAAAAAGGAAAATTTCATGAGTGAGTTGTAGGAAAACTTTAGGCAGCGAATTTATGTGTAATTGGTATCCCTGAAAGAGGAGGGAGAAAGAAAATATTTAAGAAATAATGGCCGAAAAATTTCCAAACTTGATGAAAACTATGAACCCACAAATATATGAAACTAAAAAACCTCAAGCACAAGAAACATGAAGAAAATTACACCAAGGCATATTATAATTGAATTGCTCAAAACCAGTGATAAAGATAAAAATCTTAAAAGCAACCAGAGGAAAAAGACATGTTATATACAGAGAGACAAAGATAAGGGTGATTGCAGTTTTCTCTTTAAAAACAATGCAAGCAGGAATATAATGGGGCAACATCTTTAAAGCACTGATAGAAAAAAAAATCACTCTAGATTTCTATACCCAACAAAAACATCTTTCCAAAACAAAGGTGAAATATTTTGTCAACATATAAAAGCTGAAAGAATGGTGAGACCCAAAATTATAAGTAGACCCAAAATACAAGAAATGTTCATGAAAATTCTTTAAGCAGAAGTACAACTATACTGGATAGAAAGCTAGATTACAAAAAAGAATGAAGAACACCAAAAATAGTACTATGTGGATAAATGTATAAGGCTTTATTGTTTAATTTGCTTTGAAAGATAAATTATTTAAACAAAATAATGACAATGTATGATGTAAAATTATGATAATAGCATAAATGTCAGGAGAGAAAGTATACTATTGTAAGGATCTTATACTATCTAACAGAGTTTCTATACCAAAACACTGTTGAAATTTGGGGCCAGATCATGTTTCACTGTGAGGGACTGTCCTGTGCATTGTAGGATTTTAACAGCATCTCTGGTTTCTACTCACTAGAGGCCCTCGGTCTCTGAACATTGCCAAATATCCTCTGGAGGACAAAAATTGTTTCAAGTTGAAAACCAATGATATATGTGAAAAGGTTGAATATCACTTGAAGATAGACAGTGGTAAATTAAATATATACATAACAAATGCTAGAGAAAGTGCTAAAATAACAAAATAAAATTGAACATTAGAAAATATCGGGCTCGGTGGCTCAGCCTGTAATCACACGCTTTGGGAGACTGAGGTGAGTGGATTGCCTGAGCCCGTGGGTTCGAGACCTGCCTGGGCAACTTGGCGAGACCTCATCTCTACAATAAATCAAAAAATTAACCGGGTGTGGTAGTGCGCTCCTGTAGTTTCAGCTAATTGGAAGGCTGAGGTGGAAGGATCGCCGGAGCCCAGCAGGTCGAGGCTGCAGTAGCTGGGAGTGGTCACTGCACTCCAGTCTGGGAGACAGAGTGAGACTCCAACTCAAAAAATAAAAATGAAAAGAAAATATTCAACTCAAAAAAGGGTTAAGAAAAACAGCAAAGAACAGATGAGATGGGATACATAGAAAACAATGAGATAATAGACTTAAACCTAACTATAGTTTTTTAAAAATCACATTAAATTGATATGGTTTAAACACTCAATTAAAAGGCAGAGGTTGTCAGACTGATGGAAGAAGCAATATCAAAACTGTATGCTGCCAAAAATAAGTGCACTTTAAATATAAAGATAGAACTAGACTAAGAGTCAGGATGAAAAAAACATATATCACACTAACACTAGTCAAAAGAAAGCTATAGTGACTATATTGCTGTCAGACAAAGAAGATTTCAGAGCAAAGAGGGATGAAGAGCATCATTTCATAAAGGTAAAGGAGTCAATTTATCAAGAAGACATAATAGTTATAAGCATTTATGATCCTAATAAGAGAGCTTCAGAATACATGAAATAAAAGTTAATAGAACTGTAATGATAGTCAAGTCTACAATTATAGTTATAAATGCCAATACTCTTCCCTCAATAACTGATAGAACAAACAAACAGAAAATCGAAGACATAGTAGACTTGAACATTCTTAACTAACTTGGCCTGTTTGGCATTTTTGGGATGTTCCATGGCAAAGTACTTGTTGTTCTCCAGTGGACATGAAACATTTATCAAGATATTTTGGCTATAAAATTAGTCTCATAAATTCAAAAATATTTCAGTCATACAAACAATACTCTGTAAACAAAATTGAATTAAATAAGGAATCAATATAAGAAAGATATCTAAAAAATCCTAAGTACTTGGAAATTGCATAACATATTTCTCAACAATCCATGGGTTTAGAAGAAATCCAGAGAGAAATTATAAAATATCTTTGAATGAAAACACAACATATAAAAATTTGTGGGGAACCAATAAAGCAGTACTTATTGGGAAATTATAGCACTAAGCACCTATATTAGAAAAGACGAAAGGTTTCAAATCAATGACCTCAGTTTTCATCTTAAGAAAGTAGAAAAGGGAGGTCAAGTTAAACCCAAAGCAGAAAAAAAAAAAAAAAAAGATCAACAGAGAAATCAATGCAATTGATAACAGAAAATAAGAGAGAAAATGAAACCAAAAGCTGGTTCACTGGGAAGATACATAAACTTGTTACACTATTAGCCAAACTGATCAGGAAAAAAAGGGAGAAGACACAAATTGCCAATGTAAGAAATGAGAGAGGTGATCTGGCTACAGATTCCACAGATATTAAAAGAATAATCAGAGAATGTTATGAACAATTTTATGGCAATAAATTTATGATTTAGGCGAAATGGACAATTTCTGAACAAATGTTAGCCATGTTTTTGCTGTCTCCTTATCATCTTTCAGATTCTAAATGTTGAAGCACACAGATTTTCTTTGGTAATCTTCTACTTTCAGCCCAACCAACCAATAAGTCCCTAAAAATCACAGAAAAATTAGAAAACATTTACAGATGAATGAAAACATAAACACAACATACCAAACTTAAGAGGGGAATTTATAACTGTATACACCTACATTCAAAAGAAGAAAGATCCCAAATAAAAAACCTAACTGTATACACTTAAAAACTAGAAAAATCATAGAAAACCAAACCCAAAGCCAACAAGGAAAGGAAATAATAAATATAAAGCAAAGACAAAATAAAAACTAACAAACAACAGAGAGAATCAACCAAAACACAAAGTTGGTTATTTGAAAAGAACAACAAAATTGAAAAATTTTTAACTAGACTGACTTAAAAAGAAAGGGGAAATATGCAAGTAACTAAAATAAAAATTAAAAATGAGTACACTGCTAATGCTTTACAAAAATAAAAGGATTATAAGGAAATACTAGGAACAATTGTACAGCAATGAAAAAATTGATAACCTAGATGAAAAGGGCATATTATTAGGAACATAAAATTTTCCAAAACTTATTCAAGAAGACCTTATAATAACAGCCTATATAAGTCAACCAACTTATAACAAGAGATTGAATCAGTAATCAAAATCTCCAAAAAAGGAAAAGCCCAGGATCAGATGGCTTCACTGGTAAATTCTACAAATTATTTAAAGAAGAAGTACTACCAATGATTTCCAAAATCTTCCCCCCAACATAGAAGAGGAAGGTATGCCTTCTAATTCATTCTATGAGGCCATTTTACCCAGATACCAAAGTCAAACAAAGACACCACTAGAAAAGAAAGCTATACACCAATATCCCTCATAAAAATAAATGCAAAAATTCCCAGAAAATACTAGCAGACTAAATCCAACTGAAAATTGTACTTTGTCATATATGCCATGACAAAGTACAATTTTCCCAAGAAATGCAAGGATGGTTCAATATTAAGAAAATCAGTGTAATGCACAACATTAAGAGAATGAAGGAAAAAACCTCACATGATCATCTCAATCAGAAAAAGCATTCCACAAACTCTGATACCCTTTCATGATAACAACACTAAGAAAACTAAGAATAAAAAAGAACTTCCTCAAAATCATAAATGGCATTTATGAAAAATCTACAGGTAATGTTATAAATGAAGGTGAGAAACTGAAAACTTTTCCCCTGATAAGATTTCAAATTCATATGCTAAAACTTAATCCCCAAGGATATGGTATAAAGTGAATTCCTTGGGAAGTAATAAGGCCATGAGGATGGAATTAGAGCCCTTATAAAAGAGCTTGAAGAAGAAAGTTTGTTCCTTCACTTCCTTTTGCTGTGTGAAGACACAGTGATTATCCCCTTTGGAGGACACAGCAACAAGTCACATCTTGGAAGCAGAGAGAGAGCCCTTACCAGATATTGACTCATCTCGTACCTTGATCTTAGATTTCCCAGTCTTCAGAAGTATGAGAAATCAATTTCTGTTTTTTATAAATTACCAAGTCTAAGGTATTTTGTTTTAACATCCTGAAGGGACTAAGGAATTCTCCAAGATCAGGAATAAGAAACTGATGTCCCCCTTTCACCAACGTTGTCCTAGAATTTTTAGCCAAAAAAAAAAAAGAAAAGAAAATATTCAAGAAAAAGAAACAAAAGGTACCCAAATAGGAAAGGAGGAATTAAAGCTATATCTATGCATAGGTAACATATTCCATATTCCTATATATGAAATATTCCAAATAATCATCTTTTTAAAAAAAAAACCTACTTGAGCTAATAAATGAAATACAGCAAATAAGGCTGCATTCAGATGTAATGCAGAAGATATAAGCTTTACACTGAAAACAACAAAACATTTCTGAAAGAAATTTAAAGACAAATAAAAAGAAAGACATTCCATGTTCAAGGATTAGAAGAGGCACTATAGTTAAGATGGAAGTACTACTCAAAAGTTATCCACAGAATCAATGTAATGTCTATTAAAATTCCAGTGACCTTTTTTGCAGAAATAGAAAAGCTGACCTTGAGTTCATATGGAATTAAAGGGTCCCTAAATGGCCAAAGCAATCTTGAAAGAGAACAAAGTTAATGAGCTCACAGTTCCTGACTTCAAACTTACTATAAAACTGCGGTAATCAAAAGAGTATGGTTATGCCATGAAGGTAAACATATAGACCAGTAGAATAGAATCGAGAGTATTAGAAGCCATATATCTAGGGCTGATTGATTTTCAACAAGAATGCCCAGACTATTCAATGAGTAAAGAATAGTCTCTCCAACAAATAGTGCTGGGACAACTGGATATCCACATGCAAAGAAATGAAGCTTGATCTTTATTTCATACCATATGTGAAAATTAAAATGGATAAAATACCTCTATGTAAGAGCCAAAACCATAAAACTCTTAGAAGAAAAGATAGAAATAAATCTTCATGACCTTGGATTTACATTGGTTTCTTAGATATAGCACCAAAAGCACAAACAACAAAAGAAAAAATAGGTATATTTTACTTTACCAAAATTTTTTAAAAATTTGTATTTCAAAGAACAAGAAAGTGAAAAGACAACACACAGAAGGGGAGAAAATATCTGATAAATATTTAGTATCCAGAACAAAGAATTTTTACAACTCAACAAGAAAAAGACAACTCACTTTTAAAATGGGCAAAGGACTTGAACACACATCTCTACAAATAATATATACAAGTAGCCAACAAGCACATCAAAATATGTTCGACATCATTGTTCATTAGAAAAATCAAAACTACAAAAAAAACCACTACACACTCAAGATGTCTACAATTTTTTAAACTACAAAATAGTAAGTATTGGCAAGAATGTGGAGGAATTGGAACACATATATTGCTGGTGTGGGAATGTAAAATGATACCGTTGCTGAGGAAAACTTTTGGTGGTTCTTCAAAAATTCAAATACAGAATTCCATATGATCTAGCAATTCCAATTCTGGGTATATACCCCTCAAAATTGAAAACTGGTACTGATAAACTTGTACACAAATGTTTATAGTAGCACCAGTTGCGATAGCAAAAGGTAAAAACAACCCATGTCCATCAATGAATGATAGATAAACAAGCAGGGGGCAAGGGGGATGGAGAGTGGCAGTTTAATAGACACAAAGTATTCTTTTGGGGTAATAAAAGTATTTTGACATTTTATAGAAGTGGTAGTTAAACATGAATGCACAAAATGCCACATTTATTTGTTTGTTTGTTTGTTTGAGTTGGAATTTCACTCTGTCACCCAGACTGGAGTCCAGTGGCATGCTCTCGGCCACCGCAGCCTCGACCTGCTGGGCTCCGGCGATCCCTTCGCCTCAGCCTTCTAAGTAGCCGGAACTACAGGTGCGCACTACTATGCCCGGCTAATTTTTTTTTTTTAATTTATTGTAGAGACGAGGTCTCATCAAGTTGCCCGGACTGGTCTTGAACCCACAGGCTCAGGCAATCCACTCGCCTCAGCCTCCCAAAGAGCTGATTACAGGCTGAACCACCGAGCTCAGCCCCTAAATGCCACTTTTAAATGGTTTGTTTTATGTTATGTGAACTGCACGTCAATAAAAAAAATAGGTTTTTAAATTTGATTATATATTTTCGAAAATATTTACCTTTGGAACTTTGTTTATTGGTGTACATATGTTTATAATTATGACATCTTTTGATTAATTGACTCTATCAATACGTGTTGACCTTCTCTGTCTCTTGTAACAATAAACAATGTTTTACTTAAGACTATTTTTTTCTGATATTAGGGTAACTATCCTAGCTTTGTTTTGGTTATTATTTGCATGAAATGTCTTTTTCTATCCTTTAATGTCCAATCTATTTGTGTCTTTGGATCTAAAGTGAGTTTCCTGTAGACAGCTTTCAATTGCATTATGGATTTTTTGTTGTGTGCAGTTTTTTTTTTTGAATTGAAGTCTCACTCTGTCACCCAGGCTGGAGTGCAGTGACACGCTCATGGCCACCGCAGCCTCGACCTGCTGGGCTCAGGTGATCCTTCCGCTTCAGCCTTCCAAGTAGCTGGAACTACAGGTGCACGCCACCATGCCTGGCTAGTTTTTAAAAATTTGTTGTAGAGATGAGGTCTTGCCATGTTGCCCAGGCTGTTCTTGAGCCCCTGGACTCAGGCAATCTTCTCTCTTCTGCCTCCCAAAGTGCTGGGATTACAGGTGTGAGTCACCGCACCCAGTTTGGATTGCTTTTTTAATCCATTCTGCCAGTCTCTGCCTTTTGACTGGAGAGTTTAATCAATTTACATTTAAAGTAATGACTGATAAGAAAGAGCTACCATTTTGCTACTTTTTTCTGTATGAATTACACCTTTTTTGTTTCTCATTTTCTTAATTATTGCCTTCTTTTGTTTAATTGATCTTTTGTAGTTTATCTATTTTATTCCTTTCTCATTTCCTTTTCTGTATTTTTTTAAAAAATTTTAGTGGTTACAATGAGGATTACTACTAAAATCCTAACTTTATAATATCTCATTTTAATTGATACCAAATTAGCTTCAACAGCATACAAATCCTTTGCTTGTTCACAACCCTGCCTGCCTCCTTGTATATTATTTTGATAAATTGCATATTTATACATTGTGTGCCCATTAACAAAGATTTATAAGTTTTTTATGAATTTGTTTTTTTAATCATATGGGAAACAAAAAGAGGAGTTACATCCAAAAATACAATGATATTGCCTTTTATATTTACCTATGTAGTTACCTTTGCTGGAGTTCTGAGTTTCTCTTTATGGCTTTGAGTTACTATCCAGTGTCTTTGCATTTTGCCCTGAAGTACTCTCTTTAGCTTTTCTTTTCTTTTTTTTTTTTAAGTATTTATTTACTTATTCATTTATTTATTTATTTTTAATTTTAAAGATGTGGAGTACAATTCAGTGTTAGGTATATAAATGTTCATTATGCTTTTCTAATAGGACCAGTCTGTTAGTGAAAAACCCCATCATTATTTGTTTTTGTGAGAACATCTTAATTTTTCCTTTACTTCTGAAGAATAGTTTTGCTGGAAATAGAATTCTTGGTTGATAGCTTTTTCTTTCAGCACTTTTGATATGTCATCCTACTATCTCTGGTCTTCATGGCTTCTGAAGACAATTCATCTATTAATCTTCCTGGGGATCCCCTGTATGTGACATGTTGCTGCTTTCAAGATTCTCTTGTAGTCTTTGACTTCTCACAACTTGATTTTTCTTTTAAAGATGTGGGATACGATTCAGGATTAGGTATAAAAGTGGTCAGCGTACAGGTAAATTTGGGCCTCCCTTTGGTCCCCACATGGCCTAGTTTGAAATCAGGTACCCTTATTGATGTTATGTGCCCTCCCTCATCCCCTGGCAGTTTCCGGCTACTCTTAATCCCTTTCTTATTGTATTATGGTAAATGTTCAGGGTCCACTTATAAGTGAGAACATGTGGTACTCAGTTCTTTGTTTCTGTGATAAATCACTGAGTATTATAGACTCTAAATCCACCCAAGTTGCTGCAAAGTCCATAATTTTATCCTTTTTATGGCTACATAATATTCGATCGTGTATATGTACCACAATTTTTAAAATCCGGTCCAATATTGATGGACAGTGCAGTTGGTTCAATGTTTTTGCTATTCTAAATAGTGCTGCAATAAATATACGTGTGCAGGTATCTTTTTTGTAGAGTGATTTAAGGTCCTCCGGGTATATTCCCCAAAAGGGGGACTTCTTGGTCATATTTAATTTCTAGTTTTTTTAGGAATTGCCACACTGTTTTCCATTGAAGTTGAACTAGTTTGCATTCCCACCAACAGTGTAGAAGCGTTCTCAGTATCCTTACCAGCATCAGTTGTTTTTTGTTTTATTAATGATGACCATCTCTACTGCAGTTAGGTGGTATCTCAGTGTGATTTTGATTTGCATTTCTCTGATGACTAGTGAGGCTGAGCAAATTTTCATGTGTCTGATGACTGCTCATATGTCTTCTTTTGATAAGTGTCTATTCATGTATTTTTGCCTGCTTTTTAATGGGACTGTTTGTTTGTTTTTCCTTTTGGCATGTATGAGTTCCTTGTAGATCCTGGATGTTAGGCCTTTGTCAGATATGCAGTTGGCAAATATTTTTTCCCATTCTGTGGACTGTCCCCCTGCTCTCTTGATGGTTTCTTTTGCCTTACAGAAGTTTTTCAGTTTGATGAGGTCCTACTTGTCAATCTTATCTCTTATGGCATGAGCTTTTAGGGTTTTGATCAGGAATTGGTTGCCTATTCCTATTTCCTTAAGGGTGTCTCCTGCGTTTTCTAAGATTCTTAATGTTTGAGGTTTTATGTTTAGGCTTTTGATCCATTTAGAGTTGATTTTTGTGTTTGGTGTTAGGTAGGGGTCCTGTTTCATTCTTCTGCATGTGGTCAGTTTTCCCAGCACCATTTACTGAATAGGTTCTCTCCCCAGTGGTTGTTGTTGCAGAAATTGAGGTTTTGCCTCTGGAATCTGTATCCTGTTCCACTGGTCTATATGCCTGTTCTTGTACCAATCTCAGGTTGTTTTGATTATTGTAGCCATATAATAAATTTTAAAGTCTGGAAGTGTGATTCCTCTCGCTTTGTTTATTTTGCTAAAAATTGTTTTGACTATTCATGGTCGTTTATGTTTCCATATGAATTTCTGTATTGTTGTTTCCAGGTTTGAGAAGAATGATGTTGGTAATTTAATGGGTATAGCATTGAATCTGTAGATTGCCTTTGGTAGAATGGACATCTTAACAATGTTGATTCTTCCAATCCATGAGCGTGGAATATTTTTCCATTTGTTTATTTTATTTTTGACTTCTTTGAGCAGTACTTTGTAGTTTTCATTGTAATGGTCTTTCACTTCTCTGATTAGGAAGATGTTGAGGTATTTCATTTTTTGTGTGTGTGGCTACTTTGAATGGGATTGTGCTTTTTATTTGGTTCTCTGCCTATTTGTTGTTGGTGTATAAGAATGTGACTGTCTCTTGCACATTTATAATGTGCCTTGTGGGGATATTCTTGTGTTTACTACTTGAAGTTTATTGAGATTCTTAGATGTGTAAATTAACATATTTCATCTTA
>CAUYQG010197753.1:0-10309 GCA_963574415.1 Tarsius wallacei | reverse complement strand
TGAATAGAAGCCAAGATCACATTCTCAATTGCCGCCTGCTGCCTGAGATGAGCCTGTAATGTGATCTCCTGTGTTGAATGGGGAGATTATCAAGCGCTGGGTACTGAAGAGGCAGTGACAGCAAAATGAGATTTTTCTCTTATTTTTTACTAAAAAATTTTTTTTTTGTAGGAACAGGGTCTTGCTATGTTGCTCTGACTGGTCTCAAACTCCTGGCCTCAAGCCATTCTCCCACCTTGAACTCTCAAAGCACTGGGGTTACAGGTGTGACTCCCCATGCCAGGTCCAACTGTTCTCTGAGATAGAATTCGAATCATTCAAACTGAACTGACCAGGAATCACCTTCTCACGTGTGAGAAAAGGTGATTTGTGCCATGTCCACATACCTCCAACAGCCAACCACCGAGACGCTCACATCAATGGCCCCTGGAAACCGTGCCCTGGGGCCCATCTGCACCCTCTCACCCTGTGACACTGTGCACATCACCTAAACTCATCACAGGTTCCAGGAAGCCCAGACCTAGCAGATTAAGGAATCAGAGATGACAGCGGGCCTTTGTTATTTATTTATTTTCCCAGAAACGTTATCTCCTGATTACAAGGAGACGATCCCATGGCTGCTGTGACATTGTGAGCCCCGACAAACAGCCTTCCTCCTCTAGTTCATCTACTCACACCAATATCTCCCAGAAGAATGGGATCATTGAGTCATTTGTACTGACCTGAAACAACATCCCTGGAAAGGTTCTGTGTGTGTTTCTCGAAGCCACGGGAGAGGCACTGTGAGTGGTGACAGATGCCTCTGCCCGCCTGCCTCCACACTGACAGCACATCCATCTGCCCTTTCCCTTCTTCTGTATCCATTTTCTTTATCTGCACTCACCTGTCAGGGATGGGGATATTGTGTCCTCCATCAGTTGCTCATCAAAGGACACCAAAAAGCCATGGCCAGAAATTGAGTTTTTGAGTTGCTGAGATAGTGGACATAGGAGATGGCCATGTCACTCTGCCCAGACAGGATGATACTGGGGGAGTGGCCCTTCCAGCTGATGTGAGGCAGTGCCTTCAGTGGGATGCTCACCTGCAGATGTGCTGACTGACCAGGGACAAATTCTTTACAGTTGATGTCCTCTGGGCTGGGACGTGAAGGATGGGGAGGACTCAGGAAGGTCAAAGGGCATAGGACAAGAGTTCTGGGATGGGGAACAACATGAGCAAGCGAATGGTGTAGAAAAAGCCCTGGGTGTGTGAGACGTGGGACGTTGGTCCAGGCAGGTGGGATGGGGCTGGGTTTTGTCCATAAGTGTACCTTGGTTGTGCTTTTCTCATCAATTGGACACAACCAAAATAAAGCCCTCTGGAATAATCTAAAGGCACAGGGGGATTGTTTTAGGGTGTGCAAAGGACTTTTCAAAGGAGCATCTTAGGCAGTGGTTCACCACGAATGGATTTTTGTCCTCAGGTGACACTTTTGTGGTTGCTGCCACTGGGAGGGGGTTGCTGCTGGCATCCAGGAGGCACAGCCAGAAATGGTTCTCAATGTCTCACAATGCATAGGACAGCACTCCCACCACAAAGGATCATCCAGCCTCAGATGTCAACAGTGCTGAGGCTGGAAAACCCTGATCTAAGATGATCCACATAGAAAGCGCTAAGTGGGTTGTCAGGTATTACATAAGTTGGAAGAAACAGAGGAAGGATTTCAACCAAAGCCTTCCCCAGCCCAGAAACCAGAAATACATCACCGTGGTTCTGAATATTCCTGGAATTAGGCAAAAGGCAACAATGAACCCCTGTAGCACAACTTGTTGGATAAGGATTTTTATTTATTTTTTGCAACTGTCTTATAATGTTGAGCCTCAGAATCCTCATCTCTGTAACAGAAATCACATAAAACCATCTCACTTGGCACAGTAAGCAAAGTACTCAGTGTGTATAACAACTGTGAGAGGTTGTTGGTATTATTATTATTATTATTGCCATTATTTAAAATATGTTGATAAGTTTTAGTAAAGAGCTCTTAAGGCAACAGAAATGTGAAAAAAAATGGGTGATATCCATACATGAAAAAAAATTGGATGTTGTCCACGTGAGAAAGAAAACCCTGAAATCAAGAGAGGCTGACTCCGTTCAGGATCTCAGTGGTGCACTCCGCCTCTGATGTCCTTGGTTACTCACATAACATCACACACCTGCCAAACAGAACTGGTCTTGCCCCATGTGCTTCAAGGAGAAGCTGAGTGTATTTTCCTTCCAAGCTGCCGCGGCTTACTTGAAACACAACCCTGCCCGAATAGTCCTTTCCCTCTCTCTCTGATTTATTAACGTTCCCCAGATGCAGAATGTCTCTCTCTGCTAAATATGGCTCATTATCTTCTTTTTTTCTTGAAACAAAAGGCACCTTGTAAATGGATTATTTGATTTCAATGCCTCTTCTGAACAAACCCTAAATATCCTTTGCTGAAATTACATAGTGCAGTTTGCAATTTCAAAACCATAAAACTCTCCTTTAAAAGAGCAGGTACTGGTATTTCCCTCTGAGCCCCGGGGAGTCCCATCCCCTCCTCTTCGCTGGGAGAACTCCATAATTGCTCTCAGGTGCTTTTCATGAACACCTGAGAAGAGGAATGAAGGAACCGTGCCTCTCCAAAACAAATGCTCTAAAACATCCAGAATCTTGGGCTTTACCAGCAGGAGGACGGTGCTGTGGGTAGGCATGGAAGCAAATATTTACCAGCAAAAGTTACAAATCTAAAATGGGGTGTGTGAACTGCAGGGTGCTAGTATTTCCTGAAGCTGAGTTTGGCAGATGGCCCGTGGGGTGGCCATGGGCTGAGTCCTCCACAATCCCCACCCTCCCTCCCTCTAGCACCTGCAGTGTGACTTGGACCCCTCATCCCACCACAAGTGAGTTCTGATTGGCTCACAGCAGGGGTTCTCCCCCAGGCAAGGTACTCCTCCCAGAGATGGTGTGTCTGTTTCCTATCACTGCTGGAACCCATGGCCACAAACCAAGGAGGTTAAAGCAACACAAATGTATTCTTGTATAGTTCTGGAGGTCAGGAATCTAAAAATCAAGGCATCAGTAGGGCTGAGTTCCTTCTGGAGGCATCAGGAAAGACTTATTTCTCTTCCATTCTCTGGGGGCTGTCTGCATTCCTTGGCTTGTAGTCTCTCGCAAAGACGGCAGCTTGTCAGTTTCTTTCCCCTCTGACTTCCTCTTAAAGGGGGCCCTTGTAACCTCTAATGGGGACCCTTGAAATGACATCAGACCTGACTAATGATGCAGAATAACCCCCATCTCATGAACTTCACCTGAATCCCAGCTGCAAGGCTCCTTAAGCCACGCAAGGCCCCACATCTGTGGGTTTTGGTAACTGGATATAGATATCTTTGGGAGAGGAGGACATCTGTAGGGCCATTTCCTGCTGTCACCATGACTGAAGGGAGGGATACCACTGGTTGAGAAGGCAGGGCTCAGCTCTGCTAGATTTTCTATAAGGCACAAGACAGGCCTACACAACAAAGGCTCACCAAGATTCTGTGTGACTTTGACCCAGTGGGCATTCACAGAGGTGAGGAAGCTGTTTACTGCTATCCATGCACAGTGCCCATCTCAAATGCCCACAAAAAAATACCAGGTGAGGGTGATGGTGGACTGTAGTGTGCATTTTTCAGCACTGCAACTACTGGGGTGAAGACTGTACTTTGATGAACTTACTTAAAAGGCTGTTTGTCCTTTTGGTTGATGGAACATCACTAAAAAGTTCTTTATCCCTTTTATAGTAGCAAAAACATGGAACCAACCATGCTGTCCAAAAATGAATTGGATAAAAAAAAATGTGGTACATATACATGATGGAATATTACACAGCCATAAAGAAGGACAGGATTATGAACTTTGCAGCAACTTGGTTGGATTTAGAGTCTGTAATACTCAGTGAGCTATCACAGAAACAAAGAACTGAGTACCACATGATCTCCCTCATAAGCAGGCCCTGAACAATTATAATACTACAAGAAAGGGATTGGCATGAGTGGAAAATTTCCAGGGGAGGTGGGTAGAGGCGCATTCCATCAAGAAGTGAACCTGATCTCAAACCATGTGAAGTGGGGACCAACGAGAGGCCCAAACTTTACCTGTGCAATGACTAATTGTATACCTAACCCTGAATTGTACCCCACAATAAAAATTTTTTTTAAAAAAGTTCTTTATTCTTTCAGAAAATCACATCAACAAAGCCCAGTCTACTCATGAACTCCAAGTTGCCAAGTCACACCTAAATCAGCCTATGTTCATGGCTGGCACCTCCACAGTAACTCTAACCAGGAGCACGTATCCTGACCACTTCCTTTGGCCTTCTAGCTATACCTGCTAAAATATTATTTTATTGTGAATTACTTTGGCCTTATCTTTTTTCCATAGGACAGAGCACTATACTGATTTGTTTCTAATCCTGTGTATAGGTAGGTTATAAGGTTATGGATTTAATTTCATGATTTTTAAATGTGATGGTTGAGAACACTTGGTCTCACCTAAGAGTCAGCAACCTTTTCTTAAAGGACCATATGGTAAATACCTTAGGCTTTTCCAGGGTAGCAGACAAAAATCAATCATATACAGGTCCTCATGCGGTGATTTAAAATGTCAATACTGGGCAACATAGTAAGACCATGTCTTTACAGGATTCTAAATTTTAGCCTGGCGTGGTGGCACACACTTGTAGTCCCAGCCACTCAGGAGGCTGAGGTGGAAGAATCACCTGAGTCCAGGAGGTCAAGGCTACAGTGAGCCATGTCTGTGCCACTGCACTCTAGCCTGGGCAACAGAGTGACACCAACTCAGATAATAATCATGATGATAATAATAATAATGATGACGATGTTGATATAAATACTGTACTTAGCTTGTAGGCCACACGAAAGCAGGTGATGGGCTGGATTTGGCCCATGGTTTGTAGTTTGCTAATCCTAGTCTAAATTAAACAGGATAATTCAAACCTGTTCCCAGTAACTGGTTCCAGTACACATAGGCCTAAACTGGCGATTCTCAAATAGAGGTGATTTTGCTGTGCAGGGGCAATTTTGATTGTCGATACTGGGTTGAGGGTGGATCTATGGCGATCTAGTGGGTATAGACCAGTGTGCTACCCAACAATCTCCATAGCCCCATGGCACAGAGTGCTCTGGCCCCACTGAGGCTGAGAGGGCCTGGCCTAGGCCAGTTTGGACCAGGGAAATACGAGGCCCATTAGGACTTCTGGGAGAGAAGTTCTCCCTCTTCAGAGAAGCAAAGAAGCAAACCAACTTTCTCCCCAGGGCCCAGTGAGGGAACAATTCACTCCCTCATACCATGATCCATCTTGAAACTATGAGTAAAGTCCCCAGGGACAAAGTCAACCATGGGGTGAGCAGCCGGGTCTTGACAGCAATGAGGGAGCCTGGGATGCACACGCCTGGGCCTTGCTTTACCACTGTCCTTCCAGATGGGCTTCCACAGTGCATACGGGTTTAATCTTACTTCCAGCCAAAAGTTTCTGAGATGCTATGCCTCAGCTTTTTCCAATCTGAGGCTACCTGGCTTCACAAGTCAGACAAGGAAGGGGTCAGTACACTTTTTCTGTAAAGGCCCAAACAGTAAAGATTTCAGGCTTCCTAGGCCAAATGGTCTCCGTGGCAACTGGAAAGCAGCTAAGAAGAATTGTCAACAAACGACTGTGTTTGTGTTCTAATAAAAACTTTACTTATAAACATGAAGATTTGAGTTTCATGCGTCAGATACATTATTTAAAATGTCTTTTTTTTGAGTTGGCGTCTCACTCCATTGCCCAGACTGGAGTGCAGTGGCCACTCCCGGCCACTGCAGCCTCGACCTGCTGGGCTCCGGCGATCCTTCCACCTCAGCCTTCCGAATAGCCAGAACTACAGACGTGCACTACCATGCTCGGCTAATTTTTTTGATTTCTTGTAGAGATGAGGTCTCGCCTGCCCAGGCGGGTCTCGAACCCATGGGCTCAGGCAATCCACTCACCTCAGCCTCCCAAGGCACGGGATTACAGGCTGAGCCACTGAGCCCGGCTTAAAATGTTTGTTTGTTTGTTTTTAATCCAGCTACTGGAAAACATGAAGACATTCTTAGTTTTCAGGCCACACAAAAGCAGGTGGTAAGCTGGGTCTGGCCCTTGGGTGGAGAGGAACCATTGAGTCGTGTTTCCTGAGAAACTTTTCAACACTATCTTCAGTGCACTTTACAATCTGAGTCACATACCAGGTTTACCTCGTTGATTCAAAATGTTAACATGCCTCTAAAACAGTTTGGAAATGGAATCCAAAAAAAAAATCAGGCGGGATTTAGCATTGTATAATGTAGGCATTTAGAGCAGAATGGAAATAACTGCATTTGCTGTGCACATAGCATATGGTTTGAGAATGTTTAGCTGCATCTATTCAAAGAGAAAGGAACCCATTTATCACAGATGGTGGTATTATTTAGGATGGAACCTTACATTAATCCTGAGAGTCCAAATTATCTCAATTCATATAAATAAAAAAGAACCACATTACTGTTCTTTATGATGGTCCTTTCCCTAAAAAATAAAGGCTTATTTGTAATATAGTCCACATATTTTCTTTCCCACTAATTACAGATAATATTAAAAAAAAAACTCTCCTACATACCAGTGAGTCATCTGCATTTTACCCCCACATGTGAGTTTCCTTTGCTTACAAGCCCACATCTATAGTTTTGTTTGGTTATACCAGTATTTAGGATGATTATATTAATGAGAAGTCCCGGGGTACAAAGTAGAAAATGCTTTCCTGATGGTTGAGTAAACAAAGAAAGAAAAGAATGCATCGGAAGATGTAAGCAATTTTCTCTCTCATTATATAGCTTTACCTTGTGAAAAGGACATTTAAACTGGGTCTTCCAAGAGGGAATGGAGAATGGTATAGAAGAGAATTCTGAAAAGTCAAGGTAAAACAAAAAAATACTTTAAATTGAAGGTGAAATCTCAGCCCCATGAAACCTGGGTTATCTGGACAGAAAGAATGGCCACAACAAGTCCAACAGCCAACAGTCTGTGGTCAGGTACCACGTATCCCATACGGAATCCTTTACACAGTACACAGCCCTGTGTGTTAATAACTTGTACTATTCCCATGTTACACAAGAGACTGCGGCCCAGGGCCTTCAAGCCATTCCCCAAGGTCATGCAACTAAGAACACCAACATCAGAATTGAAGCTCAGGATTACTATGCTGCTTTCTGGGTTGTACTGCCCAAAGGTACAGGCTTTATTTTATTTATCTTTTATTTTACTTATTATTTTTCTCATCAGACAGGCAACATGCTGATGTCATAGCCAGGTTTGAGGGAGGCACACTTCACACAAGAGTGTGAACACCCAATCACCATCCTAATGAACTCACCAAGGATCTAGGCTTTCTTTTAAGTCCACATCTCACTCCTAACTCTGTTTTTCCTATGGAAATAGTGTGCCAGTGCTTGGTAGATGTGACAGATATGACAGTCACTGTGCTATTACCATCAAATGCTTGTGTCAGTATAAAGAGGCTGAACACTGACTTGAAAGTATGTAAAGTTAACAATGAGAAAAACTGGTCAGGAGATGGGCCCCTGAATCCAGCCATGCCTGAAGCCCGAGGCCTTTGCACTTTTTCCCTTCATGCTGACACTGGCCTGAGATGCCTTGCTGTCATTCTGAGCCAACAGATGCCCAGCATCCTGAGCCTGATGGGTGAGCCCACAGAGTATACAGTAACTTTTACCTAATATTGCAGGGCAAGGCATTAATTTTGGTTTCAACATTAAGCTCGGGGGAAAAAATATCAATGGGGGGATGATCTGGCCTCAGTGTAGGTTAACTAAGAGGCTTTGCTGTGCCCTGTGCTGCCTAGCTTCTGTAGGGAACACAGAGATAATGAACCATGATTCTCATGCTCATGGGATGCCATGCAGGAAAGAGGAGGCCAGTCACACCTGGGGAGGGAGATGATGGGAACAAGTCACCACGCAGACACGGCATCACAGTGAGGCAAGACTTGCACCTTGTAATTGCTTAGAAGTTCAAGGTGGTCACAAGGAGAGAAGCATGAAGACCTAGCTGCAGGATTGTGATGCTGGAAAGAGGAGTGAAGGGGTATCTGGGACTGGTACCTTGGAGGATGTGCTATCTCAAAAGAAGGGGTGATGGCACCACCCACCTCCATAGGGAGCAATATGGTACCTCCGGCTTCGAATCTCCAACCCACAGTGAGAATGAGAAGCAGAGCCACTTTTCATTCGGTGTTATTGTTGTTTTTTGAATTCTACATGGAATATGGCCCCTGTCCCCTGCCATTGCCCCACCTTGGCACACCATTGCTGCTGTGTGTTGAAGGACTTGTGATTGTTCGGGAAGGGTGTGCCTCCCTTTGGAAATTCTCAAGCTAAAAAGAGTCACGTGCAAGAGAGAGAGGCATGGTGAAGGCACACCCTTTCTCTTTCCCCCATGGCACCAAAGTCTTATCGTTCCATAAGCCTGGTGGTCTCCAGCACAGGTGAAGACCCAGCCTGCAGGGGGAAGTGGGAGGAACCACCCTCTATTCATGGGGGAGGTGCAGAGAGACATCCATGGCTCAATTACTAGAAAGTTCCTTCCCCTGGGCAGGTGAGGCTGCAAGGAGGGGCAGCAGCTCACCAGTAGGAGTCAGTGGCATGGTTGTGGGAGTCACTGATGCTGTCAGTGTGTCACCCCCTGACCTAAGATGCTTCCTGGTCAGTGGCTTCTCTAGGGCCACTGTCACTTAGGGGCACAGGCAGAGGTGTCTAAGGTGTCCACTGCAGCACTGCCCCAAGTTGGAAATAACATAAGTGCCTATCTACAGTGAAGCATCGGAATACAGCCACACCCAGGATAGAATACTGTGAAGACAGAAAGAGAATAGAGACAGAGTATCCTCTACTGCAGTGAAGAAGGCAGCTGGGCCAGGCCACCAGGCTCTGACCCCAGCCTTGCCACTTCCTAGCCATGATGCTGGGCATGTTACTTACCCTGTCTGTGCCTCAGTGTTTCCATCTGCATAACGAACTTATTAACAGCACACTCCTCTTAGGTTGTTTTGAAGATTCAGCAGGTTACTAATGTAAAGTGCTCATGGTTGTGTCTGGCACATGGTGAGCATGAAAAAGCATTTTCTATTAACTTTTAACCATAATTAGGCAGCAGCTGGTTGGACAGCTACATGGACTGGCAGAGGAAGATCTCTGAGATGTATCTCTGAGTGAAAATTAAGCTGCAGAACAATGTCAATGAAAACAAATAACGAGAAGTATTTGTAGTAATTACATATATTTTTGCAGATTTTTTTCCCCTACGGAGTTTTAGAGAAACACTATCCAGAGCTTCTTCAAAGGTTCCATGAACTCCTCAAAGATTTAGGACCCATTTATCTTCCTGCATCCCCATCTCTAATGAGGACCCTCATACACAACGCTACTGCTCACCAAGGAAAATGTTCAGGGCAAAATGTCTGCACCAGCTAAGTTCAATACTTAGTACTACCTTTCTTTACTGGCCCAGAAAAATCTCTCAGTGACCCTCTGCTAACACATTCTCACCATCCTGGCTCATAATTACTCCTCTACAAGGAAGCCTGGAAAGGGGAGCACCTACAATCTTCAATTCACAATGGTTCGACTTAGGATTTTACACATTCAGTAGAAACCATATCCACAGAACCATTCTGTTTCTCATTTTAATAGAGCATTTAGTACATCACATGAGATATTCAACACTATTATAAAACAGGCTGCGTATTAGGTAATTTTGCCCAAATGTAGACTAATGTAGGTGTTCGAGCACACTTAAGGCAGACCAGGTATGCTAGGTTGCTAGGTAGGTTGGAAGTATTAAATGCACTTTCAACTTACAATATTTTCAACTTAAGATGGGTTTGTTGGGATATGATTCCGTCATAAGTTGAGGAGTATGTGCACTCTTATTAAATGGGCACATTGCCACATCCAACAAATGGATTATTCTATAAGTAAGGAAGGAGGGGAGAATGGATATTATATAGAAAATTAACTTTATCACACAATTACCATACTAGGAGCCAATCACTTATGTTAAAACAATTATGTTACAATAACTATGTCATATTAAGATTCATAAATATTTTAAAAACTAACATAACAATCATGTTAAGACAACAAGAACAAAAAACTGAAATACAACACTATGGTTATATATACTGGAGAGTGCCAAAAAATGTATACACATTTTAAGAGATGTTAAGAGATAAT
>CAUYQG010197751.1:0-23376 GCA_963574415.1 Tarsius wallacei | reverse complement strand
TTACAGGCTGAGCCACTGAGCCCGGCTAGGAGTGACATTATTTTAATTTTTTTCTAAATCTTTTTAATGTTTGACTTAACAGAAAACAACTAGATTCTAGTATGTCTGTGTTTTAATGTGCTGCAATATGTTGTTCTGGCTACTTGGAAGACTGAGGTGGAAGGATCGCCTGAGCCCAACAGGTCAGTCGATGCTGGGCTTGCCTTGAGTGTGCCACTGTACTCCAGCCTGGGGACAGAGTGAGACTCCAACTCAAAAAAAAAAAAGAAAAGTCACTCTTTTTGCTAATGTTTTTGTTTTGGAAAATATAATTATTTTCATAAAAATAAGTTAAAGTATGTTAGAGTAAATATTCTTTTTAATTTGATTAATAATAGCCTAATATTTTCTCAGTTTTAATTTCTAACATGGTAAATACTGATAGATATAACCTACATCAACCTAAGCTCTTTGTAGGGTCCTCAATAATCTTTAAGTGTGTAAAGGCGTCTTTGAGCCCTTTGGGGCTTTTAGTTTGAGACTTTTTTAGTTGAGACTCACTGATTTAGTAGGTTTTCGTGTGCACTCCTTTTCTGTTCTTTATGAGGCAGCATGGTAATTGAAATTAAGTGAACTCTGGGAGAGTGAAAAGTACATGTTTGACTTCCAATTTCCACCAGTTATTTTCCAAGGTTGAAAAGTCATTTAACTTCATAGCCTCTGAATCATACAAAGATAGTACTTTATAAGATTATTGTGAGAGAAATGTTAGGATAATACCTGGATTATGGATCCTTGTCGAATCAAAGAGAGTAGTATAATTTAAGAAAATCTGAGGCCAGGCGCTGAAGCCTATAATCCCATCACATTGGGAGGCCAAGGCAAGAGGATTGCCTGAGCCCAGGGATTTGAGACCAGCCTGGGCAACTTGGTGAGACTTCGTCTCTACAATATATCCAAAATTAGCTGGGCGTGGTGACGCACGCCTGTAGTTCCAGCTGTTTGGAAGGCTGAGGCGGAAGGATTGCCTGAGCCTAGCAGGTCAATGCTGTGGTGGCCATTAGTGTGCCACTGCACTCCAGCCTGGGCGACAGAGTGAGACTCTGACAGCAAAAAAAAACAGGCTCGGTGGCCTGTAATCCCAGCACTTTGGGAGACTGAGGCAAGTGGATTGCTTGAGCCCACTAGTTCGAGACCACCCTGGCAACTTGGCAAGACCTTGTCTCTACAATACAATAAAATAAAAAATTAGGCAAGTGTGGCAGTGCATGCCTATAGTTCCGGCTACTTGGAAGACTGAGGTGGAAGGATCGCCTGAGCCCAACAGGTCAGTCGATGCTGGGCTTGCCTTGAGTGTGCCACTGTACTCCAGCCTGGGGACAGAGTGAGACTCCAACTCAAAAAAAATAAAAGGGAGGAAGGAAGGGAAAGGAAGAGAGAGAGAAATGAAAGAAAGAAAATAAATCTGTAGAACGGTAAATTTCATGTTGTCCTTAGTGACATATTGAAATGATTGAGTTCTTTAGTTCTCACTTGGATCCTGTTCTTTGGATAACTGGATCAGGAAAGCCCAGGATCAGTGATTCTGCAGTTTGGGAATGAGGTTGGAAGTGAACTTGAGAAACAAACTGATGGCAGGAAATAAGGCTCCAAGGAAGAGGCAAGCAGGGTGTGACTGCTGTAACCTAGGACTGATGCCACATCTGGAATCCATCCTTTTGGTTTTAGAGCAAGGCAGGCAGTTAGTGGGGCGTCAGAAGAGGCAGTTCAGACTCTGTAAGGGCAGTCCAACTCTTGATTTCAGGAAGGAATTTGGTTGGACACTGGTTGGTGATGCTCTGGTTCAGGTGCCACATAATGGATACGTAGACAAAAGGATGAGAATTCAGTTCTTCAGGCAAGAACATGGCTCCAGAGCACACAAGTGGGAATAGCATAAGTGTAGTTGGGAACATGGACCTGCAGCTTTGGCAGGAGAAGATAGAATATTAATTGATATCCTTTATAGTGAGTGCTCTGGGCTGGATGAAAGTACAGTGATCAGTTCGTATTTAACTTGTGTACGTCGTACTAAGCATGACTAATAGAGCAAAAGAGAAATGGCTGTTAAAACGTGCAGCTGTTGTGCCATCATTCTGTTCTTGCTGCTTCAGAGTACGCATGAGATGGTGCACTCGCTTTCTTTTCTGCTATGGCCTCAATTTCTCTTGCAAGCATCTTAGCTCACTGATTTTTGTGTTCAAAGATACATCGTTTTTTCTACTCCCTGGACTCTAAATTCAAAGTAGTTCTTTTATTTGGTGGTTAATTAAATAAATGGTCATCAAGGGAAAGTTCAGTTATAAGTTGGGATGGTTTTTTAATCGGATCTCACTCTGTTGTCCAGGCTGGAGTGCAGTGGCACAGTCTTGGCTTACCACAGCCTCAACTTCCTGGACTCAGGTGATCCTTCTGCCTCAGCCTCCTGAGTAGCTAGGACTACAGGCAGGTGCCACCACACTTGGCTAATTTTTTGATGTTTTTGTGGAGATGAAGCCTTACTAGTTGATTAGACTGGTCTCAAACTCCTGACCTCAAGCAATCCTCCCACCTCCCAAAGTGCTATGATTACAGGTGTGAGCCCGTGTACCCAGTAGCACTCTTACTTCAGTGACTCCAACTCGAAGACACACTAATATAGTAGAAGAACAAAATGACATATATTCTGAGACTGTTCATTGTAGCACTGTTTAAACAACCTGTTCTCCATCAGTAAGATCTGGTTGAAGAAACTGTGATACTTGTATAATGATGGAGCACTGCAATTGTTTGAAGTATTAGGTGTATTAGCAGAGAAGTCTCCGATGCTGCTATGGAATGATCCTCAGGGTATATTGTTAAACTAAAGATAAGAAAACCAAAGTGCCCCTTGCTGTGTGTGTGTGTGTGTGTGTGTGTGTGTGTGTGTGCGTGCGCATGCATGTGTGCATGTTGGGGGGAGAGATGAAAATTAGAATTTTTAATTATATACTTTCTTAAATACTTGTTCACAAAGAAACAATGGAAACATAAACTAAAAGAAATAGAGAAGGTGGGTATAAAAGCAGACCTCTGAAGGTACCTCACTTGATAACTTGTATAGCCATCTAAATGTTTTACATAATTATGAACCGATTACATTTTTAAAAGGGAAAATAAATCTACAAAAAATAGAAACACATGAACCTAATGGTATATCCAGTTGGTGTCATAATCATGGAAGCATATATTCTTTTTTCCTGTAAGGTTAATATGAGAGGAGACCCCAAAAATAAATGAAATTATTTTTTGGAGGGCAGGCTTCTTGTAGTACTAGCTTCCCCTGCTAGGTAAGTGTTCTAGGAACCCATCGGCATCAGTGTATCAGCTAGCATTGTTATGAGAGCCTGCATTGGGCTTCAGTGAATTTTTTTTTGGAGATTCTTTCAACATGTGTGCCCATTTCATGATGGGTAATATACTAGTGCACCTGCCCACACCATGCTGAGTGTTCAGCAGTTTTTGACCCAAAATGGCATGACCGCTGTGCCCCACCCTCTCTGTTCACCCAATCCTGCGCTGAGCAACATTTTTTTTTTGGTTCCCCCAGTGAAGAAAGTCCTCCTGGGAAACATTTTGCCGATGTGGAAGAGGTGACACAAAAAACAGCAGAAACACTAAAAGGCACTAAAATTGATGAGTGTTGAGCAGGGAAAATAGTGTCTCCATAGATAGATTGCATCACGTGGAGAGTACTTTGAAGGTGACTGAAGTTTAACATGTAAGAATAAATACACCTTTTTTATAAATAAATTTCTGGGCTTTTCGAATCCCCAGTCATATATTAGAATAATCAAATAGGCAAAACTCCCTTTCAGAGCAGTCACAGTTTCCGAAAGCAGGTAGAGCTAGCGGGTCACCATTTTGCAAATAATCGATACAGGCAGTGATGGTTGGTGGCCGACAAAACCATTGGGTAAAGGCTCGATGAGGAACTTTCATTATAATGAGTAAATCAGTTGAATATTACTAAATCTACCATTCAGTGTTAACATTACTGAAAATGGTTCAGCCAGACATAGTGTACCTCCTAATATATGACAGTGAAAAGTACACAAGAATGAAGTATTCTTGCAACAATAACAAAAGAACCTGGAAAAAGAAAAAGTATGGCCTCTGGGAATAATTACCAGTTTATAGGAGAGAGGGGAGACAGAGGGACACCATGAAGATGCACATTGGCCAAATCCATATGTGGGAGATGCTTCAGGACAAATCAAGCCAGTGCCCTCAACAAACGCATGACATGAAACGAGTGAGGAAAAGTAAGGGTGTTAGAAGAGCCTAAAAGCATGTTAGCCATAGTGCGATGTTTGGACTCAGTTTGGATTCCAGTTCAAACAAGCCATTTATAATAAGATTTTAAAAAATACTCTCAGCAAAAATTGAACATTAATATTAGATAAAAGAAGTGTTGCAGGGATTCTTTTTTGTTTTTTTGAGTTGGAGTCTCACTGTCGCCCAGACTGGAGTGCAGCGGCCGCTCCCGGCCACCACAGCCTCAACCTACTGGGCTCCAGCGATCCTTCCATCTCAGCCTTCTAAGTAGCTGGAACTACAGGCACGTGCTACCACACCCGGCTAATTTTTTGATTTATTGTAGAGATGAGGTCTCGCCGAGTTGCCCAGGCGGGTCTCAAACCTCTGTGGGCTCAGGCAATCCACTCACCTCAGCCTCCCAAAAGCGCAGGATTACAGGCTGAGCCACTGAGCCTGGCTGGGATTCTTAACCTTAATAAAGAAACACATTTTCAGAAGAAATGTTTTAAAAGACATACTAATAACTGAATCTTAATAGAATTGATTTCTCTTCCATTCTTACGTATTTTATGCATTTATAAAAACATAACTGAGTAGGGATTATAAGTTGCACCACACTGTGAAAAGGAGGAGAGGGTCGATGGCAAAAAGAAACCCTTGACTGGCTAATTTTTGAAGGTTGTGGGCTTTTAATCTGTTCTGAGTTACATCAAATCATAGGTTTCCAGTTCCCCCACCAGAAAATGAGGGATAGATGAAGCACAAAGGCATAATATTGACAAAGTTGGGAGATAGGTACAGCGCTCATTGTACTATTTTTTTACTTTTGTATATGTTAAAATTCCCATAATCAAATTTAAGAGCATTACATGAGATTTTGGTTATTATACTAATAATGTAATAAGATGCCTATTTTTGTACTTTCTGGGGAGCGCTAGATAATATTGGTGGTATTTTGGCACCCTTGATAGGTAAAGGATGGCATTTCAATTTTAGTGTTCATTTATTTAATTATATAGGCATTCAGGATCTTTGTGAATACTTTTTGACCATCTGTGTTTTCTCTTCCATAATTATTCTTTGTCCTTTTAAAAATTTTTATCTTTTCTCATCTTTTTTATGAGCATTAATTGTATGATGGGATTAAACATTTGAACATATAACAGACATTTACCCAACTTTATTGGTAAATAAAGTTTACAAATTTATTATTGGAGACAGGGTCTCACCCTGTCACCCATGCCAAGCACAGTGGCACAGTTGTAGCTTGCTGCAGACTTGAACTCCTGGGCTCAAGTGATCCTTCCTCCTTGGCCACCCAAAGTGTGAGAATTAACAGGAGTGAGCCTCTGTGCCCAGCCAAGTTTGCTAGTCTTTTAACTATGTTTTTGACTTTAGTAGTAAGTACAGTAATAACTTCCCAAAGATACACATGTATTGGTTCCCAGAACCTGTGAATGTATTACCTGGCATAGTTAAAGGGACTATGCAGGTGTGATTAAATGAAGGACTTTTAGATGGAGAGATTATCCAGGATTTTCTTTATGGGTCTAATGTAATTATAAGGGTCCTTACAAGAGGGAGGCAAAAGGGTCAAAGTGAGGAAAGGAGATGTGATGACCAAACTAAAGGTCAGAGTGACAGAGTGATGCAGCCATGAGCCAAAAAATAGGCTTCTGGAAGTTGGAAAAGGCAAGGAATGGATTCTCCATACATCCTCTAGAAAGGAGTACAGCTCTGCTGACACCTCAGCTTTAGCTCATAAGACCCACTTTGCACTTCTGACCTCCAGAACTGTAAGATAATAAATTTGTGTTCTTTTAAGTTGTTGAGTTTATGGTAACTTGTTAAAGCAATAGGTACTAATGTCCTTTGCTTACAGAAAATTAAAGTTTTTTCATTTTATAGTTTCTAACACTGGAATTATGGTAATAAAGGATTCCTTGTGTCAAGTATGAAAATATGGCTGGGCTCAGTGACTCAGCCTGTAATCTCAGTACTTTGGGAGGCTGAGGCGAGTGGATTGCCTGAGCCCGCAGGTTTGAGACCAGCCCAGGCAACTTGGTGAGACCTCATCTCTACAATTAAAAAAAAAAAAAAAAAATTAGCCAGGTGTAGTAGCAGGCACCTGTAGTTCTGGCTACTTGGAAGACTGAAGCGGAAGGATCCCTGGAGCCTAGCAGGTCGACGCTGGGGTGGCCATGAGCGTGCCACTGCACTCCAGCCTGGGCGATGGACTCCAACTCAAAAAGAAAAAGAAAAAGAAAATATTCTTGTTTTATTTCGTTTTTATCTGTAAGTCTTTAATTGGTCTTATTTTAAATAAACTTTTTATTTTGAGATCATCATAGATCTACATTCAATTGTAAGAAATCTTAGAATTTACTGAGAGGCCCAGTTTCCCCCATTGGTAATGTCTGGTACAATACAGTATCGTACAATACAGTATCATAATCAGAATATTAGTATTGCTGTAGTCAAGAAACAGAGCCTTTTCATTACTACAAGAATTCCTTGTATTGCCCTTTGTTGGCCAGACCCACTTCCCTCCTGTTCCCCATTTAGCCTCTGGCAACCCTTAATCTGTTTATCATTTTTATATTTTGTCATTTCAAGGAAGTTGTGTAAATACAATTCTTTAATATATCACCTTGGGGATTCATTTAGGCCGTTTGTGTATCAGTCTTTTATTCCTTTTTGGTATGGATATATCAGTTTGTTTCACCATTTGCCCGTTAAAGCACATCGTGGTTTCCAGTTTTTGACTTAGACATAAAGTTGCTATAAACATTCTAGTAAAAGTTTTAGTCTTTGTGAAGTTTTCATTTCTCTGGGATAAATACCCAGGAGTACAGTTGCTGGGTAATGTGGTAGTTTCTTGTTTAGTTTTATAAGAAGCTGTAAACGATTGTGCAGAGTATTCGTACCATTTTTACCTTCTCATTAACAATATATGAATGATCCAGTTTCAGCTTACCCTTGTCAGCATTTGGTATTATCACTTATTTATTTTAACCATTTTGACAGGTGTATGTAATGACATCTAAATGTGATTTTAATTTGCATTTCCTTAATAGCTAATGGTGATGAATACCTTTTCATGTGCTTATTTACCATCTGTACATCTTCACAGTGAATGCCTCATGTCTTTTGCTCATTTTCTGATTGGATTTGTTTTTCTACTGTTTGTTCTATTTTTCTAACTGCTCAGACTCATGAATTTTAGAAGTTTCTAAACTATATGGGTTTTTTTGTTGTTGCTGTTTTGTTTTTTTGTTTTTTGAGTTGGAGTCTCACTCTTGCCCAGGCTGGAGGACAGTGACATGCTCATGGCTACTGCAGCCTCGACCTGTTGGGTTTAGGTAGTCCTTCTGCCTTGGCCTTCCAAGTAGCTGGAGCTATAGGCGTGTGCCACCATACTCAACTAATTTTTGTGTTTGTTGTAGAGATGAGATCTAGCTAAGTGGCCCATACTGATCTCGAACCCCTGGGCTCAGGCCATCCTATCAATTCTGCATCCCAAAGTGCTGGGATTACAAGGGTGAGCCACCACATGCAACCTAAACATGCGTTTTTTAAAAAGCTATCTTTTTATTATGATTGTCAGAGAATATAGTAGGATATCAGTTATATGAATTGTAGAAACAATCTTTATGGCCTTGCATTTGATTGGTTTTTGCATGTTCCATTTGTATTATTTTGTTTGGAAATAATATTCTATATATGTCCATAAACTAAACTTACTAGTTATATATCAATTTTCTATCCTTGATAATGTTTTTGTCTCTTTGATTGTTTTATTACTGAGATAAATGTGTTAAAAGTTGTCCTCTGTGGTCATGGATTTATCAGTTTCTCCTTGTGGTTCGTTTATTTTAGAGCTGTTATTAGGTGCGTATGAATTTAGATCTTGAATATATTGAGTAGAACCTTTGTAATCATATAGTAAACTTTATTGTTAGTAATGGTTTTTGCCCTGAGTTATTTTAGTGTGGTATTAATATAACAATGCTAATTTCTTTAAATTAATATTTGTCTCATGTATTTTTTTCCATATTTTTACTTTCAGTCTTTTAATACCCTTAGATTTTTTTGGGTATGTTTCTTTTTGAAAAGCATATAAACTACTACTTCAACCTTACTTAAAAATATTTTGTATGTGTTTGCAGTGGTGAAGCTGCAGAAAGATGGCAGAAGAAGTGGTGGTGGTTGCCAAATTTGATTATGTGGCCCAACAAGAACAAGAATTGGACATCAAGAAGAATGAGAGATTATGGCTTCTGGATGATTCCAAGTCCTGGTGGCGAGTTCGAAACTCTATGAATAAAACAGGTTTTGTGCCTTCTAACTATGTGGAAAGGAAAAACAGTGCTCGGAAAGCATCTATTGTAAAAAATCTAAAGGATACCTTAGGTAAGATGTTTTTGTGTTAAAAGGAAAAGCACCTTCTAAAAAATGGATTCTGGAGCTTAGTTCTTTGTAGAAAATTTTGGCAGCAGTGTACAGAATTGACTTTGAAGGCCTGGCATTTCAGCTAGGCGAGGTAAGTATGATTTACAGCAGGAGTTTGAGGCTGGAGACCTGTGAAGTTTGTGTTGCCAAGCTGTTTCTGTAAATCCAAGCCCACATCAGAGGTCAAACCAGAATGGTGCTGGTGAGTAGAACTAACTCTGACCTTCTGATAGGGGTTCCTTGAACCATGAAGTGTCTGTTGGAGTTAGTTTTACATACAGAATTATTCCTTGTCATCAAGGTGACTTATTTTACATAGCAAATTGCTAAATTTTAACATCTTATGGCTTACAATTTGAACTTCACCTTAAAAACAATTCCTTAGTTTGTTCTTCTGTTTGATAAGCGTTTTAAACTATAAACCATTGTTGTACATTAGCACCTACAGAGCTGATTTCTTTTTTATTTTGCTTCTTTTTCTTTTCCCCTTCTTTGTTTCTTTCTTTCTCTTACTATAAAGTTTTTTATTTTTATTTTTACAGGCCCTCCAGTAGAGCCTGAGCTTCACACTGGGAGGAAATATGCACTGATGAGGACTGGCCTCTTCTTCTTTTTTTTTTTTTTTAAATTAGACTCTCCTTAGCTGACAGGAAGGAATTGGGAGGGACAGAATTTCATTTTTGGTGTTCAGACAAATAAGCTGTTTGTCTAATGGTTCTTTGTCTATATGTCGAAGAAAAGTAAAGCTTCTCTTGTAAAGACAGTGTGGGAGCTATAGAGCCTGATTGTCAAATGTGAAATATTGACATACTGCTCTACATTAGTTTTTCTTTCTTTTTTTTAAGTCAGAGTCTCACTCTGTCACTCAGGCTAGAATGCGGTGGTCTGACGACAGCTACCTCAGCCTCAACCTCCTAGGCTCATGTGATCCCTCCACCTCAGCCTCCCAAGTAGTTGGGTCTACAGGCATGCACCGCTGTGCCTGGCTTTTTTTTTTGATTTGTAGAGATGAGGTCTCACTGTGTTGCCCAGGCTGATCTTGAATTCCTGGACTCAAGTCATCCTCTTGCCTCCATCTCCCAAAGTGCTGGGATTACAGATGTGAGCCACTGTGCCTGGCCTAGTTTTTCTTTCTTTTTAATCGTTTTTTTTTAGAGATGGGATTT
Organism: Tarsius wallacei; assembly: GCA_963574415.1. NCBI lineage: Eukaryota > Metazoa > Chordata > Mammalia > Primates > Tarsiidae > Tarsius > Tarsius wallacei. Next base: position 13,462 of record CAUYQG010197751.1, on the reverse strand, counting down.
TGCTGTGTCGCCTAGGCTGGTCTCGAGCTCCTGGGCTCAAGCAGCAGTCTTCCTGCTGGCTGATTGCTGGGACTATAGGCGTATGCAGCTTAGTTTTTATTTCTCATATAATGTTTCTGTTCCACATTACTGTTATTTTAGACTAGAATTTTAAAAAAATTATCAGCAATAGAAAACAGCAAAAACTAAAATGAGTACAATTCAAAGTAAGATATAAAGTGATCGATTATTACTTTCTGAGCCAAAAATATCTTCAGTGTTCTAAAGGTAATTTAATACATGTAGTCACAGTGACATTTAACTACTAAGGTAACTTTTTCAGATTTTAAAGTTTTATAAGTAAGACCATTATTTTTCATTTTGAAATGGAAAACAAACCAGAGAGAGATTTTCCTTGAGTAGCTGAAGAGACCAGAGTGAGAATCAGAAATGCATCTGGTTTTATAAGTACTGAACATTTATTTTAAGGAATCCTGATTAGAGTTATTGGGGGAAATTAAGGTAATTTTGCTTAAGAAAGTTTGCCTCCTAGTGACGAATGCACAGCGAGAGCTAGGGCATACCTAGACAGACTTTTTTTTGTTATTTTTTAAAAGGAAATTTGACAGTAATTAATGAAAGATAGTGAGTAAACTAATATCACAGAGCCAAGAGGAAAAAAAAATCCCAATTTTAGATATTATTGTATAGATAGTTATAATAATTATTTTTATTATTTGTTAATTCTCTAGGAAGCCCTCCATACTATATTCTGATTTTATTAAGGTTTTATCTCTATTTAAGTCTTAGGAAATCTCTGTTAACATTTTTTTTTTTTTTTTTAAGAAAACAGGATTTATTGAGAGGACAGAAAAGCTACCACAGTGGTAGGGGACCGGAGGGGCTTGCCCGGAAATCTCTGTTAACTTTATAACTATGTTACAGTTTTTGCTACCTGTATGCCAGGGCTCTTAGAAACGTTGTTTTAAGTTAGCAGTCTGTAGTTAGCCTGTATAATAATGTAAATCCAGCTTTTGCATCAGACAACCCTTTTCGTTTTTCTCAGAGTTTCTGCTCCCCTTTTTGGTAACTTAAATGTCTCAGGTAATGAATGGATTTGTTTCACCATGATTATGCTGCTGGGGACATTGTTTGAAAGTTAACAAGTTAAAAGAGAAAAGAAAGGATGGATGTGTGAATACATTTTTAACTATTACAAAATATATGTTCTTTAAAACTGCTTCCAAAATAAGTCTTAAGAGCTCACATTTTTGGCCATCATGATTTACTCGTTTTACAAGTTCTGTTATAGTTTAGTGGGGAAAAGTTTTGGAAAGAGAAAAGCCTCAGAAAAACTTTCTACTGCCTGGGTGTGGGCCAGATCACATGGACCGGGTGTGGGAAGTTTCAGTGTTGCAGCACAGACCAGGAAGTTCACTCAGCTTTGTCCTGAGCTGTGTTAACATATTGGCAAAAGAAAACACGGAATTTGTATTCAAAATGGATTGGTTAAACGTCTTTAAAGATATTTTCAGTAAGTTAATCTATTTCTTTTTTTTCCCATAGTTTTTGAATTAGATTTTTCTCTTTTGTGAATTTAAAGGAAAACTATGGAGGGAACTTGGCAAATTTACACAAGCTGCTACATTATGTTGTTTATAAAATAGAAGCTAAATGATTGATGATAGATCAAATAATAAAAGTTTTGACTTGGTGAGGAAAATAATTTCAGGATGTATTTATCACAGACATTTGAAGTGAATTAAATAAATTGTAAATATATTTAAAATGGGGAAAAGGTTAGGTGAACAAATTTTTTCATCTTTGACCTTTGATTAACATAGTATCTTTTTACTACTTTTTACTTATAGAGGACTCGTGTAAAGATTACCTTTAATAAAAGCACTACTAAGGAGAATTTTTTATTTAATCATTGGAGGATTGCTAGAAATTGCTGTTTTGGAGAATGTGAGATTTGATATTTTGAAATGAATTCTGAGAACGGCACAATATGAAGAGGAAAATAAAATAGTGAATTCTTGAACTGTTACTCAGTTCAGATCATGAAATAATACTAATATTAATTTGGAAGAGCCTAATCTGTGTATCTGCTGGTATCCTTTTTATGATCTTATCATAGTGAACTTAATTTGATCTTCTTGAACATTTGCTTGGTGTTTTTTAGAAAAATGAACAGAGGAATTACTATAAAAGTCTCTTATACACATGGAGCCTAAGGAAACAAAGAGTAACCTGACAGGAGTTTCTAGGGAAAAGGCCATAACAGAAAAGGAGTAAGCACTTTGTTGAAAAAGAATGTTGCAGTAATTGTAGTATGGGAACGCAACTGTTTCTTCAGTTAGCCTTGGTGGTTTAGTGATTTCCACTGAATTATGTCTCTTCTGTTTAGTTTTTGGGGAGTTATTAAAATATCAGATCTTTGCATTTTCATTTTCTGGGTTAGTTTTCCTTTTAAAGAACTGTTAGTTTATTTTTTCGTTTATCAACACATTTTTTATTATAAGCCAGGCAAAAATCATAGTGTGAAAAACTAATACTCTCACAGATCTTACTTTTTGGTGAGGAGTCAGATGATGGTTATTATTTATTAATAATACAGTGGATTTCATATCTAGATTTGGTCATAAATCAACCAGAAATGGTATTAAAAGTATATGAAAAGAATATCATTGATACAGTGATTCAACATATATAGTACAATGACAAATTATCATTCTCTGTACTGAGTTTTAGGAAGTTGACAGTTAATCTTAAATGCATTTGTAGACTGAGAGTCAAGATTTGAGATTTGCAACCAAAATACTCGTTTCCTCAATCCCTGCAACACCCCAAAGTTTTTATTTGTTTTGCCAGGCAACTTTTCATAGTAGAGTCAGGTTGTCCATCTGCCTTCCCCTTGAAAAAACTTAAAAAGTAGAGGTAGCAGGATATGTGCTTCTTGTGTGGTAGCCACAGTACCCTTGAAAACAAAAATTGCACAGTGGATCTTTCCTATATTTGCATTTAGAATTCCTTATTTCTGTTCCCAGATACGCCATTTACAAGCCATATGGCCTATGATCTATAATTAACATTTTCCTGATTGTTCTGTTCCTTATTTGTAAAAGAGAGGGTTGGGCAAGACTGGATGATTCTGGAATGTCCCTTCTAACCCAGAAGTTTTACAGTTGTGGTAAACAACTAAGCACTTCCAGTCGTGTCATAGGAAATGGAGGAAACCAATGAGGGAGAAATTGCTTTTGACGAACTAAGAGCTTGAGAGCAGAATGTCACAGTTCGCTCGGGAGCAAGGAGAAGCAGTCATTCTTTTTTGGGCTCCTTTCTCTTGAACGTTTACTCCGTGGTTTAGATGAAGGAGAGGTAACATGCTTAAAGTAAGGAAAGCCTAATGCTGGAAGCAGTGACTAATAATAAATATATTGGGTTCAGAGATATACTGGGAAGTTAAAAGTCGAGAGAAATAAGCAAGATGAATAGGAGCAGACAATGTGATCACTGCATTCAGCTTTAAAAAAGAGTTGTAAAGATTGGTGAGAAACTAGCCTGTCAGCAGTTGACATGAGTAAAAGTCTTAGTAAGAGTTGTAATGTTACAATGACCATTTGTATACCTAACCCACATCTTTAAAATAAAAAAAAAAAACAGTGGTAAGGTGAGGCACTGAAGTCTCAACACAGTCCATGGTGGCGTTGATTCAAGTCTGTGAGATGCTCAGGTGAAGGGATGCAATAAGTCCCTTATGTGTGTGTTGGCGAAGTGAAGTGCAATGTAGTTTATCCATTTGGGATAGATGTTCTTTAACAGTGGTGTTGAGAAACTTGGATGTTCCCAAGTGCTGGCATCCAGTATATCAAGGATTTGGAAACTGAGTTACATAAGGAATGATTTGCCTCAGGAAGATGACGAGTGTCACATGAAGAAATAATGTTCATGATGCTTAACTGGGTTCTTAAAAATGCTTGAGGAGTTAATAATGCATTGTTTTGATTAAGAAACAGTGCTGCAGGAACAGAGAAGTGAGGTAGCAGTACCAGTAGTTAGTAGTGAGGGGAAGCTTGGAAGTTATACTAACACTTAAAAACATTTTTTAAAACAAAGCTAACAAAAAAATGACTGCCTTAGAATTATATACCTTCTTAGTGTGTAGGTCTGAGCGTTTCCTTCCCAGCCCACAGCCAGGTCCAGCTATGTAATGCAATGATAAAGGTTTACATAATTTTCAAAATTAAAGACCAGAAGCAGTTTAGAAGATAGGAAAGTAACAGCTGTGTGCTATGTATTGTACTAAGTGCTTTAAGTGGAGGTGATGAGGTCATGAGAATGAAGTCCCCTTGAACGCGATCAGTGCCCTTTAAAAGGAGGCCCAGGGCAGCCTGTTTGCCTCTTTGTTCATGTGTGAGGACTCAGCGAGAAGGTATCACATGCACTTTTAAAAATACTTTGCAAGAACTTTATGAGGTAGGTACTTACCACACACCAACATCTCACAGAAAAGGAAATTGGAGTTTAAAAAAGTTAAATAGGCCAAGCATAGTGGCTTATGGCTGTAATCCTAGTACTTTGGAAGGCTGAGGCAGGAGGATTGCTTGAGCCCAGGAGCGTGAGACTAGCCTAGGCAACATAGCAAGACCTCATCTCTACAATAAAATAAAAACAAAAATAAGCCAAGGTGTGGTTACTTGCACCTGTGTTCCCAGCTACTTGCGAGACGGAGGCAGAAGGAATATCTGAGCCCAGGAGGTAGAGGCTGCAGTGAGCTGTGATCATACACTGCAGTCTGGGTGACAGAGGGAAACCCCGACTCTAAATGATTGCATGAATGAATTCATGCATACATACATAAATGCATATGTACATGACCAAGATCGCACAGACGGTAGCAAGACTAAAGTGTATGCTTATGTCTTTGGTTAAAGTTTTCAGATCTTTTATGACTAAGGAGTAGAGAAAGAATTAGGGTCAGGGATGCAGTGGACAGAAGGGTTGATGCAAAATGACCAATTGAGGTCAGGAGGACTGTGACGAGCTGTGAGGCCGAGAAGTGTTGTGGTCTGAATGTTTGTGGCCTCCCTCCAGGTTCACAGGTGGAAACTCAGTCATCGCTGTGGTGGTTTTAAGAGGTGAGACATGGGAGGTGGAGGTGATCAGGTCATGAGAATGGGGTCCTTGTGAATGGGACCAGTGCCCTTTAAAAGGAGGCCCAGGGCAGGCAGCTAGCTCGTTTGCCTCTTTCTTCGTGGGAGGACTCAGCAAGAAGGTATCATTTATGAGGATTGGGCTCTCCCCAGACAGAACCTGCCGGCGCCTTGAGCTTGGGCTTTCCCATCTCCACAACTGTGAGAAATACACGTCTGGTGTTTATACATTACCTGGTTTATGGTGTTTTTTGTTTTAGCAGCCTGAATGAACTAGGATAGAATTCAGAAAAGAAAATACATTGATCTGAGGGAGACTTTTATGAAAGGATCTAATCGTTGATGATTATAACATTTGAGAAGCTAAGAAGTACTAATACTTTATGTTTGTATAACTTTTTAAAGTACTTTGTTAAATCTACTTTTATTGATAGGAAACTTTCTAGCGATAGAAACAAAGGACGATAAACAGGCCCTTCGAAAAGAATTGTAAACAGGGGAATAATACAACCTACCAATTATGCATACATTTGTTTGGTCATTCACATGATAAACATTAATAGGACACTTCACATGGACCATGCATGGGGATGGAGAGATGATTTAAAGCCTGGTGTTTGAGTTCAAGGAAGCAAATATTGGTAAACAGTTTTAGGCATTATGATAAAAATATTTACAAAGGAGGAATATGTCAACTGTATTTTAAGAAGAGATAGAATGCTAGGCATGATGGCTTATGCCTGTGATCCCAGCACTTTGGGAGGCGGAGATAAAAGGATTGCCTGAACTCAGGGGTTTGAGATCAGCCTGAGCAACATGGCGAAACCTCGTCTCTACAGTAAATTTAAAAAATTAGCCAGGCATGGTGGCACACACCTGTGGTTCCAGCTACCTGGAAGGCTGAGGCAGAAGAATCGTCTGAGGCCAGCTGGTTGAAGCTGCAATGGCCATAAGCGTGCCATCTCATTCCAGCCTGAATGACAGAGTGAGACTCCAACTGAAAAAAGAGAGAGAAAGAGAGAGAGAGAGAGAGAGGGAAATCTTCAGTGAGAGGCTGCCTGGTCTGAGTCTTGAAAAATGAGGATGGAGCCTTGAAAGAACATGGGTTTTGGTAGCCCAGAGGAGCTTGATACGGCTGTAACGTTAGTTATATTAATAGCATCAGAGTGTTAGGGAGAAACAGATATGAGGTTGAAGACTTGCTCACAAAAGAGATTGTGGAGAATTTTGAATTACATAGAAAACAAATATTCTAAACTTATGTTCTTCCCTTGAAATATGAGAGGGGACCCATAAAAACCCAGAATTTATTTATTTTTTCAGTTGGAGTCTCACCCTGTCGCCCAGGATAGAATGCAGTGGCATGCTCACAGGTACTGCCTCCTTGACCTGCTGGGCTTAGGAGATCCTTCCACCTCAGCCTTCCAAGTAGCTGGAACTACAGTAATGTGCCACCAAGCCTGGCTAATTTTTTGATTTATTGTAGAGATGAGTTTTTGCCAAGTTGCCCAGGCTTGTCTCGAATACGTGGGCTCAGGCAGTCCTCTCTCCTTAACCTTCCAAAGTGCTGGGATTACAGCTGGGAATTTATTTATAGAAAATTGTATATTTATTCTTACATGTTTAAAATACACATTTAAACTTCAGTCACCTTCAAAGTACTCTCTGGTTGATGCAATACACCTATCGAGATGTTTTTTTCACTGCTCAAAGCAGGTTTTAGCCTCATCAATTTTGATGCCTTTTAGTGTTTCACCATTTTTTTGTTTCACCTCATCCATATCAGCAAAACGTTTACTTTTGAGGACTTTTTTTTAAAATCAGGGAAACAAAACAAGCTTCTAGGAGTGAGATCAGGTGGATGGGGCTTGGGGTGGGGAGGGGTTATGCTCTTTTAGGTCGAAAGCTGCTAAACACTCAATGCAGTGTGGACAGGTGCTTTGTCATGGTGTAAGAACCAGTCACCTGTTTGCCACAACTCGGGATGTTTCTTCCGCAAATCATGATGCAACCTTCTCAAAACTTCATATGAGAGCAACCCCCTTGGGTACCCTCCTGCTGTGGGAGTTTTTTCTGTCCTCAATGAATCCCGCTTTCTCAAAAAAAAAAAAACAACAAAACTTTGGTTAGACCATTTGATCTGGAAGAACAAGTTCCAAGTGTACTACAAGGGTCCCGCCCTCCAAAAGATAATTCCGGTTTTTGAGGGGGGGGTTCCTCCCTCATATTACTGGCCTCTAAGATTAAAATAGATTGTTCTTGGTGTTTTTCTCACTTGGGACTTTAATTTTGGGGTCTTTCCAAAAATTCCTCATTCTATTTTTGGCAAAGTAAAAGTAGGTAGATGTTACTTTTTTTTTTTTTTTTTTTTGTGTTGGAGTCTCACTCTGTTGCCCAGGCTGGAGTGCCATGGCACACTCGTGGCCACCTCAGCTTCGACTAGGTTCTGGCGATTCTTCCACCTCAACCTTCCAAGTAGCCAGAACTACAGGCTCGCACTACGATGCCCGGATAATTTTTAAATTTTATTTATTGTAGAGACAAGGTCTTGCCAAGTTGCCCGTGCTAGTCTTGAACCCGCAGGCTTAGGCAATCCACTCGCCCCGGCCTCCCAAAATGCTGGGATTACAGGCTGAGCTTCTGAGCCCAGCTGATACTATCTTTTTCAGAATGAAAAATTATTTTGAAACTCGTCTATTTTCAGGTTTAAACTTTTTTTGTATTTGCAAGTATCAGTATTCAGTTTTACTTAGTGTAACACATTGAGAATCTACTATGTACACAGTTCTGTATGGTCTAGGAAATGCCAAAGGCCAGTGAGACCGAGCATCCTTTCCGGAAGCTGATGCTGTAGTAGACGCACTTCAAAGGCCAATATGAGAAAGAGTGTACTGTGGGTACCCTAGGGGGACAAGGTAGTAGGCTGTTTTAAAAAGGAGAGCTTGCATATCAGTGGGGGTGGGAAATGAAGATGTTGATATGGAGTGGGTTGATTAATAAAATGATAGTTATTACTTGAAATGCACAGGGGGTTTTAGGGGAAGGCGCTTTAATGAAGTTTGGGGAAGAAACTAGCAAGCAAGGTAAACTAAGTCACAAAAGTGGAAAGAAACATCTTTTCAGGAGCTTTCAAGTAGTCTATTTTTATTAAAACTTAGAGTCATTTTGGTGCAGGGCCTTATGCAGATGTGCTTTTGTTTAATATTTACTATATATACTGTGCTGTTCCTTTACATTATTTAGTTCATTTCTCACGCTCTTATGAGATAAATGGCATTTTCTCTGTTTCTAAGCTCAGAAGAGCTTGCTCAGGACCCCAGGGTTAGTAAGTGGTAGAGCTGGGATGTGAACCCAAAGACAGGTTCAAGGTCTGTGCTTTTTTTCAGTAGTCTATTGCCATCAACCCGGAAAGAAAGCCTGAGGACACTCTAGAAAGGACCATAGCTCCTAGGTAGAGTCATTCCCTTAAGTGACAGGCAAAGAAGAGCCGCTGTTGGCCCTTGAGGTGCAGTGTCAAGCGATTGCCGTTGTGTTTATAGCCAGGTTAGACGGGTTGATGTGGATGATGGGTTAAATGAAGGAGAGACTGAATTCGTGAGAACGTTCGTTTAGAGGGCCGTGAAGACGCAAGGACAATACCGACAGGCCTGAGCTAGAGTGATCATACTGGGAATGAAGTGTGTTGTCAGTAGGTAAAGATAATTCTGAAGATTTGATATAGGACTCTAAAAATTTTTTATGAGGTAAAATACGTATTAACGTAAAAGTAACCATTTCAAAATGTACAATTCAGTGGTATTGAATGCATGCACAATGTTGTACAGCCATCCCTTCTGTTTAATTCCAAAGCATTTTTATCACCCCAAAGGAAACTATATATATACCCATTAAGTCATTACTACTCATCAGCCCTTGACAGATATGACTCTGTTTTCTGTCTCTGAATTTACCTATTCTGAATATTTCTTATAAATGAATCATACAACATGTGACCTTTGTGTCTTTCTTTCACTTAGCATAAAGTTGTCAAGGTTTATTCATGTAGTATATATCAGCCAGATTAGACTGGTTGATATGGATGATGGGTTAAATGAAGGAGAGATTGAATTAGTGAGAACATTCGTTTGGTGAGAACATTCTTTTTATGGCTGAACAATATTCCATTGTATATACCACATTTTGTTTATCCATTCATTTGTTGATGGACAGACATTTGGTTGTCTACAAATTTCAGTTATTGTGACTAGTGTTGCTATATCTATTGTCAGTTTTTTGGGCTGTATACATAGGAGTGGAATTGCTGGATCATATTGTAATTCTGTTTTACTTTTTAAAGAACCGTCAAACAGTTTTCCATGTTTGTTGTACCATTTTACATTCCATCCAGCATTTTAAGAGGCATTCAGTTTATCCACATTCTGTTTTTTTGGTTTTTTGTTTTTGTTTTTTTGAGTCAGAGTCTCACTCTGGCGCCCAGGCTGGTGTGCAGTGGCATGTTCATGGCCACCATAGCCTTGACCTGCTGGGTTCAGGTGATCCTTCCACCTCAGCCTTCCAAGTAGCTGGAACCACAGGCATGTGCCACCATGCCTGGCTATTTATTTATTTATTTATTGTAGAGATGAGGTCTCACCAAGTTGCCCAGGCTGGTCTCGAACCCCTGGACTCAGGCAGTCCTCTCACTTCCGCCTCCCAAAGTGCTTGGGTGATAGGCGTGAGCCACTGCGCCCAGCGGATTTCTCCACATTCTTGCCAACACCCCTTCTCTTCTCTTTCTTTTTAAAAAGCAGCCATCCTAGAGAGTGAGAGGTGGTACCTCCTTGTGGTTTTGATTTAAGTTTCCTTAATGATTAGTGATGTTGAGCATCTTTGCAAATCTGTTGGCCACTTGTGTGTCTTCATTGGAAAAATGTTTATTCAAGTCCTTCGCCCATTTTTTAATTAGTTGGTTTGTCATCATGTTCCAAGAGTTGCTTAATATTATGGATACTAGACTCTTACCAGAATTATGATTTGTAAATATTCTCTTCTAATTCTGTAGATTGCCTTTTCATTTTCTTGATAGTGCTGTGTGCACAGATGTTTTGATTTTACTGAAGTACAATTGGTCTTGTTTTTTGGTTGCTTGTGCTTTTGACATTGACATCTAAGAATCCCTTGCTAAATTGAAGGTCATGAATTTTTGCTCCTATGTTTTCTTCTAAAATTTTTGTGGTTTTATCTCTCAAATTTGGGTCATTGACCCATTTTGAGTTAATTTTTGTATATGATATGAAGTAGGAGTCCTACTTCATTCTCTTCTGTGTGGATATTCATTTCTTTCAGTACCATTTGTTGAAGAGACTATTCTTTTCTCCCATTAAATGGTCTTGGCACCCTTGATGAAAATCAGTTGACTGTAGATGTAGATTTTAGGATTCTTAATTCTGTTTCTTTCTAATTCTTACTTCTGTTGGTCTATATGTCTGTCCTCATACCAGTGCCGCACTGTTTTGATTACTGTGGCTTTGTAGTAAGTTTTGAAATTGGAAAGGATGAATACTTTCACTTTGTTTTCCTTTTTCATGATGTTTTGGTTATGTGAAGTTCCTTGCAGTTCTGTGTGAATTTTAGAGTCAGCTTTTCCATTTCTGAAAAAAACAAAAACAAAAAACCTCAAAAAGACCCCAAACTCTTGAACTTTAATAAGGATTGCATTGAATCTGTGGATTGCCGTCTAACACAGAATGTCTTTCCATTCATTTAGGTCTTTAATTTATTTCAGCAGTGTTTTGTAGTGTTTGGTACATAAGTCTTATACTTCCTTGGTTAAATTTATTCGTATGTATTTCATTCTTCTTAATGCTATTTTAAATAGAATTGTTTTCTTAATTTCTTCTTTGGATTGTTCATTGTTAGTGTGTAGAAATACAACTGATTTTTTTGTGTTTATCTTGTGTCTTGCAACTTTGCTGAGTTTGTTTTAGCAGTTTGTACGTTTGTGGATTCTTTAGATTTTCTACTTATAAGATTATATCATCTGTGGATAAGAACATTTTTCTTTTTCCCTTTCAGTTTAGATGCCTTTCATTCCCCCCCCCCCCCAATTGTTCTGCCTAGTACTTTGAATACAGTGTTGAATAGAAATGGTGAAAGAAGGCATCCTTATCCTTGACTTGTTCCTGATCTTAGGTGTAATGGTTTGCTTTTCACCATTGACTGATTTTAGCAATGGGTTTTTCACAAATGCCCTTTATTATGTTGAGGAAATCCCAAATCCTAGTTTGCTTAGTGCTTTTATCACGAAATGGTTTTGGATTTTGTCCGGTGCTTTTTTTTTGCATCAATTGAAATGATCATGTGTTTTTTTCCCCTTCGTTTTACTAATGTGGTGTATTACATTGATTTTCATTTGTTGAATCGAACCACCTTTGCATAATTCCTACTGTGTCATGATATATAATCCCTTAATATGCTAATATTAATATTAATAGTTTTCTACCACAGGTGACCCTTACTTCTTAGAGTCTGCATTTGTAAGTTCACTTGCTTGCTAAAATTTGTCAGCCCCAAATGGACACCTGTAGTGCTTTTTGTAGACGTGTGCCATGGAGCAAAAAATTTGAGTTGCTTGATGTGCACATCCCGAGTTAAGGTGATGCTCCGCCTTCTTGTCTCAGCTCTTCTGCTGTGAACAAGTGTCCCCTTTGCCTGTTTAGTGCTGTGTTTTTTGCATTTTTCTGCTTTCTGTTGTTGATTTTGCTGTTCAAAATGGCCCCAGGCATAGACAGTGTTGAAGTGTTTTCTAGTGTTCCCAAACATGAGAAAGCTGAGACTTGCCTTTTGGAAAGTTTGTTACATAAGCTTCACTCAGGCATGAGTTATGGTGATGTTAGTTGTGAATGCAGTAATTTATATTAAAGTGTCTTTAAAAAGAAACATCCATAAAACAAGGTTGTAATGATTGACACAAATACAACTCAAGGTTAATTTAACCCTGTGGTTCATCTAGGAGAAGTGATTCAATATTTGCTAATTCCAGATTCATGGTAAGCTTATAGAACATAGCTACCGTAAATAATGAGAATAGACTGAATCGTGTTGAGGATTTTGCTTTTATAAGTGATAGTAGTTTTCTTGTGGTGGCTTTGGTATTCAGAGTAATGTTGTCCCTATTGAATGAGTTGGTATGCATTCTCTCCTCTTCTGTTGGAGAAGCAGAAACTTTGGTGTTAATTCTTTAATTGCTCGATAGAATTTACCAGTGAAACCTGGTCCTGGGCCTTCTTTGTTCAGACATTTTTGATTACCAATTCAATCTTTTACTTGTTATAGGTATGCTCAAATTTTCTGTTTGTTCCCGAGTCAGTTTTGTTATCAATAATTTGTGTGTTTTTTGCTAAAATTTATTTGCAAGCCCTAAAAACCTTTTTGCATTTAGGTTAACTAATTTGTTGGCATATAGTTGCTTATAGTTCTCTCTCGCTCTCTCTCTCTCTCTCTCTCCCTCTCTCTATTTTGCTAATTTTCAATTTTGCTGATATTTTCAAATAACCAAGTTTTTTTGTTGATTTCTTCTGTTTTTCTCTTCTGTATATCTCTGCTCAGATTTTTATTGTTTCATTTTTTCTACTAGCTTTGTGTTTAGTTTTTTTCTAGTTCCGATTTGTAAATTTGTTGTTGATTTGATTTGGTTTTGTTGTTGTTGTTTTTTTGCGTTGGAATCTCACTCTGTCACCCAGACTGGAGTGCAGTGGCATGCTCCCGGCCACTGCAGCCTCAACCTACTGGGCTCTGGCGATCCTTCTGCCTCAGCCCAAGTAGCTGAAACTATAGGCGTGCGCTACCACACCCAGCTAATTTTTGATTTTATTGCAGAGATGAGATCTCACCAAGTTGCCCAGGTTGATCTTGAACCCGTGGGCTCAGGCAATCTACTCACCTTGGCCTCCCAAAGCGCTGGGATTACAGGTTGAGCCACTGAGCCCAGCTGGTTTTTTTTCTTAAATGTAAACTTTAAGAGCCATAGATTTCCCTCAGAGCACTGCTTCTTCGCATGCCATAGGTTTTGGTATGTTAGCTTTTATTTTCATTTGTCACAAAGTATTTTCTAATCTCACCTGAAATTTCTTTGTGACCCACTGGTTGTTTAGAAGTGTGTTGGTAGCTGGGCTCGGTGGCTCAGCCTGTAATCCCGCGCCTTTGGGTGGCTGAGGTGAGTGGATTGCCTGAGCCCGCGGGTTCGAGACCCACCTGGGCAACTTGGTGAGACCTCATCTCTACAATAAATCAAAAAATCAGCCGGGCTTGGTAGCGCGTGCCTGTAATTCTGGCTACTCGGGAGGCTG
>CAUYQG010197747.1:0-43886 GCA_963574415.1 Tarsius wallacei | reverse complement strand
TCTGAAAAATAACCTCTAGAGAGCAATTAATATATTTCATTTGCAATACCTTTTATACAAGAATCCCAGAGAAGTTTAGAAATATTATTTGAACAAAGTCCATTTTTCTGAACTTGTAGTTTATTCCTAATAACAATAGATAACGAGTCGTTGATAGGAAAAAATAATATTTCCATGGTACTAAAGTACTAATCTCTACCATTATTTATTTTTTAGACCATACAACCCTTTAAATGCCTTCAGAATGTCCTGACCCAGAGGTGATAAAATACTTGGGACCAGCAAGAAACACTAGTGGAGTAAATGTTCTGCAATCTTGGATCTGCAAATGTTCTGAATTTAATCCTTCCTCTGTTACTTGACGATTCTCCCTGATTCGATCTTCACTTTTTTCCTTGTCCCTCTAGCTTCCTGGCTTATTCTGACTTGATTCTCTGAATGCGTGTGCTCGCTCTTCTGTTGAGCTACATTTTGGACCTGGTGCAATCTTTATGTTGCATGTTACTTTCTCTTTTTGATTTATTCCCTGGACCTGGTCATTGTCACTTCCCAGTCCCTCAGGAAGCAACACATTTTCCAACAGAAAAAAGGAAAGTATTTTAAAAAATCTACATTTACAGAAATACAACTTTTTAATTGTTGTTTTTATAGGGTTGATTAGAAGTTATATTTTTTAAAACCTTAGTTGTATATTTTTAAACCTATTTAAAAGTAAGGCCAGACGTTGTAGCTCAAGGCTATAATCCCAGCACTTTGGGAGGTCTAGGCGAGAGGATTACCCAGGGGTTTGAGGCCAGCCTGGGCAACTTGGTGAGATCTCGTGTTTACAGTAAATCAAAAAAGTAGGCAGGCATGGTGGCCCGCTCTTGTGGTTACAGCTATTTGGAAGGCTGAGGCGGAAGGATTGCCTGAACCCAGCAGGTTGAGGCTGCAGTGGCCGTGTTGCACTCCAGCCTGGGATACAGAGTGAGACTCAAAAAAAAAAAAAGAAAAGTAGTTCTACCTGAGAAATAATGTTTATTTTAGAGATTTTAATAATTAAATAGTATAAAAATTATACTATAGATCAAATTTTAACAATTAAATAAGGATTATCAAAAAAGACAATATAACCATTAGAAAGATACTAAAATCATACATAACTGTGTGAGAAAAAAAAATTCATCTCCAAATTGTTTACCTAATGAAAGCAAAATGTAATTTTAGTGATGGTGATGATGATGATAAACTAGCCATGCACCTATTAATACTAATGCAACAAGTTTAGTTCAACTAACGTTCTACTTACTTGACATTTTCAAATTATGGCATGCTGGTATTATTATTATTTTTTTTACCTTGGCTTCAGCTAAATTTGCTCCTTCCAGTTTTTAGGAGGAAATCTTTGCCAGGAAACTTCTAATGAGTTACTGTGATCAGTGAGCCAATTTTTCTTTAGCCTAGGTAATATTTTACCAGTAACATTTTAAAAAGCATGAAATATATTTAAATTGCCTCTCCTCCATAATATACATAATATGTTTACCTTATGTTACAGACTAGTTTAGCTTAAGAATAGTCTCAAAACAAGCCTTGCATTTTGAAAATTGCCTAGTCATCTAATACGCCTTCATATCCAATTTTCAGCTATGGTGAAATCTGAAACATCAGAGCAGATATAGCTTGTTTGCCACAAATTAGTGTTCAGTAAGTAGTAGTTATCATGATTACCGTTAATCATTATCCATAATGAAATTGTCTGCCAGTTGACTTTGGGTAGGGGTAAAATTTCTATTAGAGATTACTTTTAGTAAAGTCCAGCACAATTAATTAGACATAAAATATTTCAAAGCTGTGCATATGGCTGAGACATTGCAACAAATCTATAGGTCAGGGGTTGGAAAAGTGATAAAATCAGAAGGGAGAGTGGACTTTTTAACTTGGATTATTGCTTTTGCAGGGCCTGAGGAGAAAAAATAACAACTTTAGAAAATGAAATAGATAGCCTACGGTGGATACTTTTTTGAAAGGTATTAAACTCCAGAGTCTTGGAGAGAGTTATTGGTCCGGTGTTACCTTTCTACTGAATTTGTTTGTCAGTGATTGAAGACAATCCTGAGGATATTTAAATTGTACCTTTGTTTGCTTATAATCTAACTCCTCCCCCTCCTTGTTCTTAGGAGTTTTGTTTTATAGATTATTGTCTCTGTCTTCTATACATTAAACATCTTTTTTTCTACAGCTTCTTTGCTCCAGATCATAGGTATACTTAAAGTGCTCCCTTCCAAAAACCAATACTCCATATCACCAAATCCCACTTGCTATCTTCTATCCTTCTAACCTTCAGTATAGCTATATCTTTCCTTTATTTCTTCCTTTCAAGTTCATATACCTTTTATTTGCTTTTCTTGTCTTATTGCAGTAGCTAGGACTTCCAGTACAAGTTTGAATAGGAATGAAGTGAGAGAAGACATCCTTGTCTTGTTCCTAATCATAGCAGGAAAGCATTTAATTACTTACCATAAGTGTGCTGTCAATTGCAAGTTTTTTGTAGATATTCTTTATCAACTTGGGGAAGTTTCCCTCTATTTCTAGTTTGTTAACACTCTTCATCATAAGCAGGCTTGGGATTTGCCAAATGCTTTTTCTGTATGAACTGACTAAAAATTGTTTTCCTTCTTTAGTTTGTTGATGTGATAGATAACAATGATATTCTAATATTGAACTAGCCTTGCATATGTGGAATAAAGCCCACTTGGCCATGATATATAATTCTTTTAATACATTTTAAAATTCTATTTGCTAATATTTTGTTGAGACTTTTGTAACTATATTCATAAGAGATATTGGTCTGTACTATATCCTTCTTATTAAAAATAACCTTATTTTTTAATTATTAATTTGTAATTGAAAAATAACAACATATATTTAGGATGTCCAATATGATGACTTGAAATTACACTGTGGCATGACAAAATCAAGCTAATTAACATAAGCATTTTTTTTGTGGTGAAGATCACTTAAACTCTATTATCTTAACCATTTTTGAGTCTATAACACATTGTTATGAACTATAGTTACCATATTGTACAATAGATTTCTTCATATTATTCTTTTTGTCTAACTGAAATTTTATATATTTTGACCAACATTTCCCCAATTCCCTCTACCTCCAGCCCCAGACATCCACCATTCTTCTCTCTGTTTCTGTGAGTTTGACTACACTAGGTACCTCATGTAAATAGGGTCATGTAGTATTTGCCCTATTGTCATTGGCTTATTTGCTTAGATTAATGTCCTCGAGGTTCATTCATGTTGTTGTATATGACAGAATTTCCTTCCTTTTTAAGGCTGAACAACATCTCATGGCATATATATATCACATTTTCTTTACCTGTTAATTCATTGGTTGTTTCTATATTTTGGCTTGTAAATAATGTTGCAATGAACATGTGAGTTCATTCATATCTCTTTGAGATTCTTATTTACATTCTTTTGGACCAAGTACCAGAAGTGGGATTGCTGGATCATATTTTATAATAATATACATTTTTAATTTTAAATTAAATTTTTTGGAGGAAACCCCATACGGTTTTCCATAGTGACTGCACCATTTTACATTTCCATCAACGGTGAACAAGCATTATAATTCTTCACATCTTTGCTAATAGTTAATATTATTACATATTATTATTTTTTTAATAGAAAAAAATCCTACTGGGTGTGAAGTAATATCTCATTGTGATTTTGATTTACATTTCCCTGATGATTATTGATGTTGAAGAAATTTTATACATATGGTGGCCATTTATTTGTCTTCTTTTAAGATAATATCTATTCATGTACTTTGTCTTCTTTTTAACTGGATTTTTGTTGTTGTTGCTGCTATTATGTTGTAGGTCTGTTTGATCAAAAAAAAAAATTCTCTGAACAGGAAATACTTTTTTCCCCCTTTCTTTCAACACTTTCTATCTTGTTTAAAGACTATTCTTGTGTGCTAATAACACTTTAATGATGTCCCTTTGCACTTGGAATACAATCTGAATTTCTTATTATGAGCAACAATGCCCTAATGTTCAGACCTCTACCCAAATCTCCAGCCTCTTCTCTACTTTGTTTTCTTTGCCTCACCTTTAAGATGCTTTGTTGGTCTCTTAAATCATGACTGTAAACTGATTGGGGCAGTTCGCACACCCCTGTTCTCTAGTTCAGTGCTTCTCAACATTTTTGAACTCACACTTCCTATTAGTGAATGTAGAAGGTGTAAGCCCTACATTACACTTTGATTTTCAATTTTTTCCAAGTGGCCAAGAGGATTTGACTTTAATTTCTAGAGTTACTATTATCAATACAAAAGTATTTTATTCATCTTCCAATCATAAGATTATATTCTGAAGTTTGTATTGTTGGCAGTTATGAATTAGTGGGAAAAAACCAACACTCATAGTTGCTGCAAATCTTCAATTTATCTTAGTAAGAATATAGAATTTAATAGAAATGAAATGGCTACCCTCACCAGGAGCAAACATTGCCTTATCTCTTGATTTTTTTATTTCTGGTTGGTGACAGTTTTCAAGATGGTATTATCCTGCCATAGTTGAGAAAGAACTCCAGTTTTTGCACTGCCACTTCTTAATTTTATCATATAAATCTTAAGTTATATTGTTGCTGCTGGATAGCTTTTCTTTCTTATCTATAATACAAGCAAAATGTTATTAAAATTTTAAATTTTATTTAGCAATATGTCAGGGGACTTGATTAAACTTGAAACATACTCAAGAACTTATTTATATATGCTTTTTACCATGTAATTATTTTAAAAGGGTAGTTATGTGGTGTGTGGGGGAGGAGATATTTAGTATTATTTTGAAACATTTATCACTCTTTCCTTATAAAAGCCATTGAATGACATAAAGCAGAACTTCCTTAAGTTTTTCTGAATGTACAACTTATGCAACTAATTACGGATCTAAAACTAAACTGTTCCGAGAACTGAATTAGAAAATTTCATTTGGTAAATGGGTTTTAGAAAAGCTAGAGAAAACAAGGATGTTCTCTTTTTTGTGACTTACTGTCTATAATTTTTAGAAATACAAAGAGTATATCTTTCTACAGAGTGTAAAATGGGTGGCTTTCAGGTTTTAAAAGAAACACAGAGATGCAAAAACACCAATATGAATTTAATTAAGGAGGTTTACTTGATCCTTTTTTTTTTTTTTTGAGTTGGGTTCTTACCCTGTCACCCAGGGTGGGGTGTAGTGGCACCCTCTGAACTCACTGCATCTTCCTCAAGATGGCCTTCTGCCTCGGCTTTCAAAATAGCTAGGACTACGGACCTGTGCTACCACACCAGACTATTTTTTAAAAAAAATTTTTGTAGAGATGAGATCTAGCTGTTTTGCCCAGGCTGATCTCAAACTCCTGGACACAAGCAATTCTCCCACCTCAGTCTCCCAAGGTGCTGGGATCATAGGTATGAGCCACCACACTTGGTTTACTTGCATTTTTTATGGCTGCACATGTCTAGGACTCAGCATGGTGCCTTTAACATAGTAAGAACTCTCTTTATGAATGATAGAATACACATGTTGATTAATACACATGTACTAATAAACAAATATATGAGTAAATATATTAAATATATTTATTTATGTTTATTGAATGAGAAAGAATCCAAAAAATTAAGAGAAAACAGATATACTTGCTGTCAAGTGAAGCAGCAGATTTGCTAAAAAAATTTCAAATTATATACTTTAAACACACAAATAATCAAAAAAATTTTTAAAAAAAGAATTGCTTTTTTTTGAAATTTGCTTTTTGCTATTTTCTACTGTCAGTATCTATCTCACACATTCATCTGAAGTGGTTAGATCCATTAATGCCATAGAGGCTAGTGGAATTGGATTAATGAAATGTTTATATTAGATAATATTTGGGCTTATGTGGATAGAAGTAATGGAAAAGTAAATACTTTCTTTTTAAATTTGGTTTTCATTCTTTACTAGTACATTGCAGATAAAATACCACAGCATAGAATATTTGTGATGATTAAATACAAATAGAGGATCATAGAATTTCAAATGGAGTTATGTTAATTAATTTCTTCAAAAAATATTCATTGAATCACTTATTTTGTGCTGAGGATACTGCAATGAAAAAGATTATAAGGTTTGGGGTCTCAGAGTTTATACTTTCATGATGCAATCCAGACAAAATGTAACCAAAACAGATCATTTTAGTGATGACTACAGTGAAGAGTTATCAATAACTGGATGATCATAGAGAGGAGGCTATTTGGTGGTGTGGTAGAGTAGAGTCTCTCTACATTATCTCTGCGTCAAGATGTTAATGATATTGAGAAGTCAGCCCTCTCATGATTTTAGGATGTGCTTCTGAAGTGTAAAGATTCCAACTGGAAGTTTAGTGATAACAAGGAATTTTAGCACCCCCACATAAATAGTAGAGCAGAAAGATTATGTTTTTTTATAACTATGGTTAGGTTTTATAAAGGTATCATAAACTGATTTTATAACTCTATTGAGGCAGTGTAGTAAATATCAGAACATAAACATTCATAATTTATTGTATTTATACTGAATTTTAAAATAGAAACAATCCACTTTTCCTTTTCAAATTTGCTACATGGACTTTTAGTTATTGTTATGTGTTGAATGTTTGTGTACTTTCAAAATTCATATGTTGCAATCTAATCCTCGGTGTGATGATATTTGGAGGTGGGGCCTTTGGGAGGTAATTATGTCATGGGGGCAGAACCCTCATGAATAGGATCAGTGTCCTTATAAGAGGAGGCCAGAGAATTAGTTCTCTCTCTTTCCGCCATGTGAGAACACAACCAAAAGTTGGCTGTCTGCAACCTAGATGACAGTCCTTATCTGAACCCTACCATTCTGGGGTCCCCTGATTTGAGGCTTTTAGTTTCCAGAATTGAGTACATTTCTGTTTATAATTTACCTAGTCTATGGTACTTTACTATCACAGTTCAAACTAAGATGATTCAACTTCATTAATTCATTCACATATTAATTAATTTTCTAACTATTTATTTTAGAAATCTATAATTTATCTGTCAACCATTGAGGGCATAGCCATAATAGATACGGGGAGTGAATAGAGAACTATGACTTAGAGAACCATGATTTGGCAGGCATTTTTTTAAAAAATGAAAATTTGATAATGCCATCCCTGTGGTGAAACCTTCAAGTAGTTTCCATTGCTTTCAGGTAATGTGTTGCATATTCAACGTGTCATTGTATTATCTGCCCCTTGCCTATATTTCTTTTACCTCTGCACCCTTGCACTGAACTACACTCTCGCTTACTTGTTGTCCTTCAGATACAGGACTTCTTACAGGGCTTTCATGCTGGTCCATCTGGTTGAGGCACTTTCTCTCCTGGTCCTCTGTGTCCTGTCTGTGCCCTCCGGTTTGTCTTACTAAGTCCTTTTAACTCTAGTTTACCCTATAAAAAGTCACAAGTCATGTCACTTAGGAAGTTCATCCCTGACTCCCTAAACTAGGTTCAGTTTCTATGTGAAATGTTCCCATGACACTCCTAATTTGCCCTTTCTGCACCACTTTTATTGCTTAATGATTATATTTCTTGCTATGTTATAAACATAATATGGGCCGGGCCTGTGTCTACCTTGTTCTCTGCGATTTTTCTAGAGATTTAACAATAGGGACTATGCTAACACTTTATATATGTTTCATCTAATCTTTATTATGATGGCATGAGCTAAATAATATTTCCATTTTATAGATGAAGGAACTGAGAATCTGAAAGTCAAGAACTGGAAACTATGATTAGAAAATACAGGTTGATTTGGATACATACCTGGCACTGCTCGCTAACAGGTTAAGACAGAAAGGAAAGATTTCAAGATAAATGAAGAGAAAATAAATTTGGAGAGGAGTTGAAAAAGCTGTTTCAAAGGAGCCTGGAGTTGAATCAGAAGTTTGAGCAGAGTGGTAGAGGTTTGGAGTTACATCTGGAAGATCAGGGAAAAGAAGCTAACAGGAAATAGGATTGTCCAGCTTTTTTAAAAAATTATTTTTACTTTAGATTCAGAGCTGCCTGTGCATGGACATATTTGTTACATGGACATATTGCATGATGGTGAGGTTTGTGCTTCTCTTGAATCTGTCACCTGAATAGTGAACATGATACCCAATAGGCAGCTTTCCAACCTTTGCCCACCTCCCTTTGTCTAGCAGTTTTGAGGGGCTAGTTGGAGTTAGAAACTGTAACTTCAATGGTGCTAATCAGGACAGTTAGATGACTTTCTTCAGGGAGGCTTGACCCAGTGCTGGCAAGATCCAGAGTTGGAAATAGGCGAGTCTGTTCAGTGAGAGAGTGAGCCATTAGGGGGGTTGAGGGTCCCAGAGAGGGTAATTTAAAAAGAATGTCCATAAGATCTAAGTTAGATAAGAAAAGAAGTAAGAATATGAGGATGGACTGGGAGAGTACACATCGGATTGGAGATATTCTGAGCTTGAAAAGTTGTTGATGGCGCCAAGAACATCACCCCTTTGGTCAAAATACTTTAAGTAGCTCCCCAATTTCAAAATAATTACAATATCCTTATTTTCAACCTGGCATTCTCTAAATCTACCCCATCCTGGCCAGCCTCTTCTCTTCAGTCTCATTTTCCATTATTCAGCCTGGTTTTCTCAGGAACTTTTCCACTTCTGTACCATTTGTTTTTTTCCTGCTGTTCTATTTTCCTGGGGGTGAATTCCAATTGTCTAGGCAGCAGATCCCTCATTGCAGTCTAAGGCATGGAGACACGAGGATAGAGTGGCTGAGAAAGGGGCAGACTCTTACCCACAGACAGGTCAAGTCTAACATTTGAGACTTCAGGTAAGTCATAGATGAAAAAATGTTAACAGACCTAAAACAAAAGAGAAGACAACTCAGATCCTTAGCATGCTGATGTGCTTTATTGAATGTGTTTTAGAGGATTGAGCTGAGGGTCTGGGCATCCACAGTTAAGCTTGTATTTCCCTAAGAGGAAAGAGATAAGCATGACATGATGATTGGGTTGTTAATAATCAAGGAAAGAGAATCAATGGCAGAATAAAAACCAAAGTGAATGTGATATCAGATTGTCTGGCCATCTAGTGGCTCTTTTATTCAGGGTTGAACATGGACGACAGACTGACCAACTTTTGAGGATCCTTTGCAACAAACCTCTAGCAGTCAAGTGACAGCTATGGGGGACAACAGAATTTGTCTTGTTTTTGCCAACACCTATCCACATGGTTGGCATGTGGTGAGTGATCCCGGTGAGTGTGGCATAAACCTGTAGGTTCTTTGACCCTAAAATGAATTTTAGAGCAGTCAGCAAAGTTTTAAAAGAGTTTATTAGCAAGAAGACGAGAAGGATAAAGGAAGATTCATGGCAGCAAGACAAGTTTCTCAAAAAAGAAAAACTGCATTTTTGCTCTTAACTACAAGCTACATATAGCTACCTAGTTATTGATATGCTAATGAGGGTGGAGCCCAGGTAACTTTTGCCAGCTCTGCCTCTGATGGGAAGAGGGGTGGTCTTACTATCATTTTAATGGTTTTGAACAGGTAAGGGATAGGACTGAGCCTTTTACCTTCAACCTGAAGGATTTTTAGTGATTAAGAACTGAAAGGTTGGGCTGTCCTATTCTTATATCTGATGGGATTTTCCTTTGATTGCCTGAGAGGGTGGGGTAGACTGCCAGCTTGGCCTGCACTAAAATGTAATTATAAAAAATCTGAATGCTTCCTAAAACCTACCTACAGGAAACTTATCTATGTGTAACCTGTGCTAGCTACTCCACCTCAGTGAGTAGCAACCTTTGTTGACTGAATACATGAATATTTTGACCTTTGAAATGGATTTTCTTAGAAATAGACTGTGGAGTAGAAGGGTTTTAATTCGGTATGAGGTTGTTTAGAAGCACTACTGCCCCTGTTTCGAGTATATGCTATTGATGGATTTTTCTTCCATTATTAATCAATAGCTTCATCTTAATGATCAGGTTAATTAAATTTTAATGCTGTTTATTGTGAAATAAAAGACACCCTAAAATTTTGTGAAAGCATTATAGGTACAAATTTAGAATTTAGTGTGTGTTTTCAAATCATTACCTACTGACTGGAGAAATATCCTATTATAGGATTTTATATTATAGTTTTGGTCAACAATTCTGTTACATTGTTTTCTATAAGAAAACATCATAAAATTGAAAAATTAGTTATTTACTTTTCCATTCTTTAGCTATTTATATTTTAAGAAATATTTTCTTTCATTTGTAGTAAATAAGTATTCTAGCTTCTAAAAATCAAATAATGTTTTCAAAAAAATTTCCTTAAGTTATGTATCAGTAAAACAGAGATACTGTAAGACAGAAGAAAAGCTAAGAACAGGATCATGTTTATGGAAATAAAATGTTTCTGAAAATGTTCACACACTTAAATAGAAAGGAGATAGTAAGATAATTAAGAAAAAAAAAGAAGAAAAATATGCACTAATGTGTGCCCTAAATTTTATCTTTCAGTTTGCTTTTGTTTGTTTTGTGAATTTCTTTGCTTTTATATTCTTTCTTGTGGCCAAGTGTTCTCAGTGAAAGATCGCATTCCATGAGAAAGCAGAATTGCTACTAGGGAGAATTTAGCCTCAAAAACCTTCAAAAAAATGGTCTTGGAAACAGAAAAATAAACTATCATTTCTTCTTTAACTGTCAAGGAAGTTGCCACATTGGTAGATTTTTGTATTCAGAATACTTATTGGAAAATATCCTACTTAATTCTCAAATTCTCAAGAATTTATCAACATGTTTAGTTTCCTCTTCTTTGGAAAAAAGCTGCTCATCATCTTTTAATCTTTACATGCATAAGGAAAAACAAAACAAAACAACAAGCAACAAAAAGCCCTACTGCATCACCTAACCACATTTTAAATTTTCTTTTGGTTATACAAAGTTATGTAAGTGGTAAACAATATGTAATATGCAAACAAGTGTTAACTTTTTTGTTTATGGAGGACTTATTGTAATGGAAAGGAGTCTCTGGGTGAGGGCTGGCCACCATGATACTTTTACTCATTTATGTCTGACATGGAGCAAGTAACTATTTATCAAACAATTAAGTTAAGGATTTTTGATTTTCTGTGCTAGTATTATATATATTTGTGCTCATGATAAGGGCATGAATGAAAAGTTATTTTGACACTAAATTATCAGAGTAGTCATTTGTACAAAATACTTAACTCATGTCTCTTCAGCTAGTTGATCACTTATACAATTTCCTGAGTGACAATAATTTGTCTATTGAATTTGGAGTAGGAAAAAAACATAGTTTACAGAAAAAAATTAAAAACAAAAAGCAAAAACAAATTAGTATCCTCAGATAGATTTGGGAAAAGTATCCTGAATACTCTAAGTAGAAGGAAAGTTGGTAGATGTTAATGAAATTTCCTAATAACTAAATAAGAAAATAAACAGATACATTAAGAAAAATAATAAAGGATAAAACAAATAGACGGTCAAGCTAGGAAATTAAGCATCCAGCCAATTTTAGTTTCAAAAGGTGGACAGTAATAATGGAGAGAAGAAAATATACATAATATCATAAAATTTCACATAACTGAAGTCATGAGTTTCTAGATTGAAAGGTCCTACCAGGTATCCAGCACAGTAAATGAGACATCACTTATGCTGGGCCTCATCATCACGAGAATCCAGAATACCAAGGAGGAAGAGAAGATTCTAAAATCTTCCAGAGAGAACCAAAACAAAGTATCTAGACAAAGGGACAGAAATCAGTATGATTCAGACGTTTTAAGAGCAACAATAGCAACAGACAAAAGATCAAGTCAGTTGTGAAAAATAACTTTTCAACCTACTATTCTACATCCAACTACCTATACATCATCTACAGCTAGAATAAGACAATTACATGTACATAGACATTACATGTACTTATGCATTACATACAACTAGAATAAGACAATTTGAGATACGAGAGTTCTGAAAAATGTATGTATCTCCTAATCACTCTCATGAAGTGATCATATGATTTCCTACAACAAAAGGAGGGAGAAGCCATGAATGAGGCGGACACTGCATCAAAAAAACAGAGTTCAGCAGTAGAGAAGAAATCTCCAGCATGATGGTAAAGAGAAATACCATGGCAACAGCTGAGCAGCGGGAATAGCTGGAACAGGAGGATGGATTGCTTCTGTAGCTATGTAGCCAAGAGAGATAAAGTGGAATTGGTAGATTAAGATGTTTGATTTTACTGAAAGGAGTTTTATAGTCCTAGAGGGTTTGGGTAAGAATTAATGTTCGGTGAACAAGGCAAATGTAAAAGTTGGCAATTCATTCTGGGAGAAATGAAATTTTAGTACATGATGTGAATTAGATATGGTAATGTTTAATTCCTATTCATGTGAGCATGACAATAGATTTAACATTTGAGATATTGGGAGGGGTGATATTGGGAAGGAGGTGGCAGAGGAAGAGGGAGAACAAGTTTGTGGAAATTAAAACAGTTGAATTCCCATCTTTCATAAGAGGAAGCTGGTAGATAATATCTGAAACTGTTAAGTCAAAAAAATAGATATATTAAGTCTGTCATTTATTAACAAAGAGACAGCTAAAAAGAGTTGAAATTGGTTTCATCTGGAGAAATCTTGGATGTTTAAGTTGGTGAGTGCGGTGTGGTGGAAGACTTCCTTTTTTCATAATAAGCTTTGTATATTAAGTTTTAAAGCTAAGCACATAAATTATATAAATTATGTCTTTTTTTTTCTTTCAGACATGGTCTTGCTCTGTCTCTCAGGTTGGAGTGTAGTGGTGTGATCACAGTTCACTGTAATCTTGAACTCCTGGGCTCAAGATCTTCCTAACTCGTCTTCCCTGTGCTTTACTGGGATTACAGGCGTGAACCACCATGCCTGGCCTACATAAATTCTCTTGATACTTAAAAAGATTATAAAAGAGGTTGAGGGAAACCTCTGGGTTTTTGTTCTGGTTTGTGTTTGCCTCTGGTCATCAAGCCCTTGAGTTGTGTGGCGGTTGGCTGTTGACCGGCATTAGATTAGTGCTTGACCAATGAAATGCAAGGAGGAATGTGAAGTAAGCAGACTCCCAAGGTCATTCTGGCTTGGCCAGCTTTCTTATGAGTTTGTTTAGTGGATACAGGAATGCAGGACTTACTCTCCCAGCTGCTGCCCACAGAGCGCCCTCAAGCTGCCAGTCCCCAGTAGGAACTGGTCATGGCTGAAGAGAATCAGCTTGAGATATCTTGTCAAGTTGTTTCATTTTCCTGGGCCTCAGAGTATGTCATCACTATTTCACAGAGATGATGTGGAAATTCCACTTCAGACTCACATCCATAGAAGAGCATTGTTTGTGTGGGAATATAGAGACACTGGGAAATACAAATTTGTTATGTACACGGCTAGCTTCATGCAGTGTGAAAAGTGTGGTTATACAGACTTTGAAGACTTTCCTTGGAAGAACACAGGTCTAATTACTTTGGATAGTTATTGGATGTTATGGGAGGGAGGAGAAGAAGGAAGAAACAAAAGGAAACTGATCTCCCTGTCAAATGTGAGGGATCCGTTGAATTCAATGCATGAAAATAGTTTTAAATTACTACTTAGGAAAGTAATGTCCTACATTTGTAAGCACGGAAACCAATAAAACTACTACCACTAGCTATACTCTGGAGTTTAGGTCTGAGGTCCTTTTAGATGCACAAGCACATTCAATGAAAGTATCAAATTACAATTTTCCAAAAGGGACAGAAAGTCAGTAAGAGAAAGGTTGGAGCTAAAAGTCCTAAATGAATTGCTTCCTGCCACAGACAGAAAAATTAAAAGTTGAATGAAGCCGGGCTCGGTGGCTCAGCCTGTAATCCCACGCCTTGGGAGGCTGAGGTGAGTGGATTGCCTGAGCCTGCAGGTTCCAGACCCACGTGGGCAACTTGGTGAGACCTCATCTCTACAATAAATCAAATATTAGCCAGGTGTAGTAGCGCACGCCTGTAATTCCAGCTACTTGGAAGGCTGAGGCGGAAGGATCGTCGAAGCCCAGCAGGTTGAGGCTGGGCAACAGAGTGAGACTCCAACTCAAAAAAAAAAAAATGGAATGAAATGCACAGCTAAGAATTACCAAGTTAGGTCATATTAGTAAAATGTGGTAAGTAACTATGATTCATGTAGTTGAGCTTCGTTATTGCTCTGTAGGGAATAAGGGGCAGCCGAGCTGTCAAAATGAACAAAAGAGGCAGTTGCTAGCGTTGGCAGAAAATGAGGGAAGATCAGGGCTTTCCAGAGTTCAGACTTCTTGTAGTAGATACAGGGACATGCATCCATGACCCTCTTTTTTAGAAATTAAAATGAGCCTAATTTTATATCTTCAATTAGTAAATGATTACTATATATCTTGAACACAAATATAACTTAAATCTTTTTGGCATTTTAAAAATAAACTTGACGCCAGACGCTGTGGCTCACACATGGAACCCCAGCACTTTGACAGGCCCAGGTGGGAGGATTGCTTGAGCCCAGGATTTCGAGACCAGTCTAGGCAAGACTGGAGCACAGTGGCACTCTCATGGCCACTGCAGTCTCAACCTGCTTGGACTCAGGCAATCTTTCTGCCTCAGTTTTCCAAGTGGCTGGAACTACAGGCGCGTACCACCATGCCCGGCTAATTTTTTGGTTTATTGTAGAGATAAGATCTTGCCAAGTTGCCTAGGCTGATCTTGAACCCGTGGGCTCAGGCAATCCTCTCACCTCAGCCTCCCAAAATGCTGGGATTACAGGCGTGAGCCTCCGTGCTCAGCCATACTTCTTTTAAAAAAATTTTTTTTTTAATGTGGGGTATAATTCAGTGTTAGGGATACAAATAGTCATTGTACAGGTAAAGTTTGGGCTTCACTTTGGTCCCCATGTCACCTGGTTTGAGATCAAGTATCTTTATTGATAAAGTGTGCCTCTCCCTGAGAGTTTCCCACTACTGCCAATCCCCTTCTTATATATTATGATAATTGTTTAGGGTTCACTTATGAATTAACAGATTGTTTCTAATGCAAGTACACAGATATAATAATTTTTATTTTAAAGATGTGGGGTACAATTCAGGGTTAGGTATACAAATGTTCATTATGCAGGTACCCTTGTTGATGAGGTATGCCCCTCTCCCCACCAGATTCCCACTACTGCCAATCCTTTTCTAATAGTATTATGATAATTGTTCAAGGTCTGCTTATGGGTGAGAACATGTGATACTCAGTTCTGTGTTTTTGTGATAGATCACTTAGTATTATAGACTCTAAGTCCATCCAAGTTGTTATAGCATATAACTTTTAAGAAATTTGTCCTACTTATTAACCAACTATTATCAAGATTATATAGTACTTATTAATTTTACCTACATGCTGAACTCTTGTATGCCAATTCCATTCTTTAAGGATAAATCTAAATCACTGCAAATGTGATTCAAGTAAGTAGAATTGTATTGATGACTCATTTATGTGATTATTTGTCTTATAGTGCTTGAGATTTTGTTAAAGAATGGGACATAGTGTTAACCAAACTTAATACAAGATTTTGTTGCAGGAATTTTTAACTCTGCTTTCAGCTTAGACTAGCAATCTTGGGTTCTTGTCCCACAACCAAGAAGATTAAGGAATGTGGACACCAAAAGGACGAGTGAAAGAAGGAGTTTTTTAAGCAATAAAGCTCTCCAGAAAAAGAGAGGAGACCCAAAATGGGTTATCCTCAGTGGGGGAGTGTTTTGAGTTTTTCTCTCTCCCTTCTAAGGGCATTCTTGTTTGTATCTTACCCACCTCTCACCCTCCTAGCTGTTTCCTGGTCCCAGCATTTACTGCTCATGTGTGCCCTTGTCCAAAGTTTACTCCATCTTGATTTTTACCCATAAGTAATATAGAAAAGCCCACTCGAGGGAGGTAAAACCTCAATGCTAATATCATGCTAATGGTATTTTAATAAGCTTAGGTTAAGTTGGAACACTTAGTTAAACTTTTGCGCTTGCATTCAAATGGCAATAAGTTCCTTTGAATAAAACATCCTGGCTTAAGAGGACGTTCGTAACCACATTAACCACGTTTTCAATTGCTAGTCATATAATGGGGATGGTGCAGGGGCGTTCCTACAGGTGTTACTTCTTGAGACTTTCCCTGTCTGTCTGCCTAGCCAGCATCTGACTACCTACTCTTTCAATTTCTTTGTGAATTGTAATAAACTAAGTCTTTCAGTCTATCATTCCAAACATGAGAAATTTTCTGAAGCATCTGTGATAGCTAAATTATGTAAATTTGATGCAAATAGCTTACTAATATTTATCCAAACTGCAATCCTGGTAAAGTAGTCTCTATCCGTGGAGTCAATTGAACAAGATAATTTTAAATCTGAAAATAAGTTTTGTGTGTTAATATATTATTAGGAATTTGGAAGATGTGTGTTTTCCAGATTCCCAACTTATGTTTTATTTAAGCCTCATGGTTACTGGACAGATGTCAACACTGGATGAATGTGTTCTCCAAGCACTTTACTTAACACCAGGGGTTCTTGATGGTTCTTGATGCACAATTGTTTTTCTTTGAAACAAAGAGCAATAGCTTGGACAATGTATTCTGGAATAGAAAACAAAGCATTGAGGAAAAATTTCCTGCATTTTCTACTTACCGAGTTTTCTTTGTTTTATTTGAAAGGTGATATAACTGGAATTGGCTGGTGTGTGTGTGTGTGTGTAGTTGAATTAACAAATAGTTTTTGAGTAATACCCCTTTCTAGTTTTCTGCTGTTTTCTGTCTCTTTTTAAAAGTAGGATCCTTGCTCATTAAAAATAAGCTTTCTTTTTACCTCCTTTGCCTAAGCCGCCTCTTCTTGTCTCGATATTGATGAATCAGGATCACACGTGATCATCATTCTTTAATTTATTTATTCAACAAATACTGATTGAGGACTATGTCCATGCCAAGTGAGTCAATGCTTCTCTGAAGAAAAAGAAAGGCAGCCAAGAAGAAAGACATCACTCTTAATGTCTACTCTCCCGGGGAAGACAAAAACAAAGGCTTCATTTATGTGAAAAAGAGTGAAGAAATTGACTATGTAAGAAATTTCTTTATGTTAATAGCAGCAAGAAGTAGTTTGAATAAACTCTTAAACTGATGATACTCCAGACTGTAAAACAGTAGGATGTAATACATTAATTTCTTTCAGTCAATATTGTAACTAATTTTTTTGTGGTATTGTTTATTAATATTAAATATGTCAGGGACATGAGTTTTTTGTTTTTACTCAGTTCTTTAGACATTATTACTTTTTTAAAAAAAGCTTGATCCCTGAAAATTTAGTAAAATGACATTCAAAATGCTATATTGATTTCAGTTCATATATTACAACATTTGTCCTAATTTTCAGTATTATTATATACAAAAAATAATAATAATAATATAATGAGGTAGCAAGTTTACTCTCCACAGCACATATTTTCTTTGAATAGTTTAGGATTTCACAATATGAGAACATAGACCCAGAGGGAGTTGGAAAATATATTAGTCAACGGATGATGGCATATTAGATTTTGGCTTTATGTGGATTTCAGATCCTAATGGTGGAAAAGGAATAATAGAATGTGTTATATTCTAAAGTAAGATGTCAGTGACACTTATTTAATTTTATGTTAAATAACAGATATGTTTTGGATGTCAATGTCTTACCAGTGCTTTTCTCAGAAATGTGAGTCATTGCTAAGTGAGTCTCTAATTTGAGGTCTTAGGTCTCAGCCTACCTGCAGGGAAGCCAGTAACCATGTGGTGTTAATAAAACTGTTTCCCTTTGTTCCACCATTGACTGTGGATGAGTGATGGATACACGTAGACGAGTGTTGTTTGTCTTCTATTAATGCTGTGGGGTAAGGATGTATATTCTGGCATTGTTTCTTTCCTTGAATGTCCTGCCAGAACTCACCCAGACCAAAGATGCCATGTTACAGAGGAATTTCTTTTCCAACCTGGATTAATCACTGAACTTTTTACTGAATTTCAGCTCTCTGTGACTATGGTAGAGAAGCTGTTGAAAAAGGGTTGTATGCAGGGATCACCTTTGACTCCCTATTCCACTCTTTATCTCCACTTTTAGTCATCTGGTCTTATGAACTCTGTTTTCCTCTCTCTATTGTTGGGAGTTCCTTTCTCTTCTAATTCTGAGACATACCAGAATTAGATGTGGCATTCTGATAAAGGCCAAAATCTTAGCTTTGTTTTTGCTAAAACTGAATTGGAAAATGAAGCTTGAATCTGTGGTCAAAATGAAGCTTTCTACTTTACCCAGCTCTAGATCTCAGGACTCACCTGGGGAAATCACAGTACAACATACACTATGCAGCAAGCATATGGCAACCCACTCACATCCCTAAGAAGAAACCTGGAGAACAAGAATATACAAGGTATGGGCTTACTCACCTGCTTCAGAAGGGTGGACCATGTACTCTGACATGGGTTTGCCAATGTGTGGAGGACTCATGGAAGGAGGGCAATGGCCTCTCCTTTGTGCCGGTCTGTCTCCAAAGAGAATGGAAGGAAAAGGCTGAACAGTTGAACTATTCCTTTCTTCAATATAGTCAATTGAATGAATCAGTCTTCTTCCTGAGGGCAGGAGTGAGCATGTGGGTTGGTGAAGTGGTGAAGGGGAAATCTGAAACCACCTTCTTTTATTTATTTATTTTTTTGAGTTGGAGTCTCACTCTGTCGCCCAGACTGGAGTGCAGTCTTGACCTGCTGGGCTCCGGGCGATCCTTCCACCTCAGCCTTCCAAGTAGCCGGAATTACGGGCACGCGCTACCACGCCCGGCTGATGTTTTTCTTTATTGTAAAGATGAGGTCTTGCCAAGTTGCCCAGGCGGGTCTCGAACCCTCGGGCTCAGGCAATTCACTCACCTCAGCCTCCCAAAGCGCGGGATTACAGGCTGAGCCACCGAGCCCGGCTTGAAACCACCTTCTAAATGCTTTTTTTGTGGTGTTTGAATTTTATGGGCTATCCATGGGAAATGTGAAAAGAAGTGCATTTCTATATTATTCTCCTCAATCATCAACTTAGGTTAATCTCTCAAGATGTCTACATTGAATTATCAACTGCCTGACTGCATGTAAAACCCACTGGAATAAATGTCCTTTTGGAAATGTGGTTATGTCATCTCCTCAGTTAAAATTCCCTGATTGGTTTTTCCATGATTGTTTAGACATCATCCAAAATTCTTATCAATTTTGCCATGACAACACTCTAGGCTCCTTATATTTAGGTCCATGATAAACTATTCAGTCTTACTTTTCATCATACTCTCCTGCAACTTTTGCTCCAGGTTTATCAAACTCCGCAGTTTCCCAAACATCGACGTCTTTGCCTACCTCTTTGCCTTCATGTGTGCTGCTCTCATTCCCAGAAACACCTTTTCTCACTTTATTTACCTGGATAGATCTTACTGAGTCTTCAAAATTCAACTTAGACATAATTATCTCCTGTGGACACCTTCACTGAATTATGGAGCTATGTCCCCCGCAAGGTGAGTTAGGCTCATTCCAATGTTCCTCATAGTATTTTGTGCTTGAATACAGGGATAGGGAACAGGTCTTCCCAGTCTACATATTCATATTGAATGTAGTGCCTGGCATATGGTAAGCAGTCAATAACTATTGCCAGCATCTCTCACATTGCTTCCTTTCCTCAACAGAGCCAGGGTTTCAATATATGGCAAACTCTCAAATGTGCATTATGATAAGAGCTGCCTAGATTTTGATAGAACTAGACTTACAGATTATTTATAAAAATCTTGGGAGCTTTAAGTATTACATTTTTTGGTATTGAAAAATGCTTTTCTCACTAAATAATAGTTTTGTTTTTCTGTTATTCTTTTGAAATATAAGTAAACTGATTTCAATAAACTTTTTTCTAGTGTTTGTAAATTGTTCCCAAATAGTAATAAAAGTTATGACTCAAATTCTCACAAATTCATTTTTAATGACTTCTAAACTCTACTGAAGACAGATATTTACTCTGGCCCAAGTGGTTTGGATGGTGTGATTGGAAACTGGATTTCTTACAGATTTAGTTGCACATTGCATTAAGTAGTAAAAAATGAAGGAACTATCGCATGAAAAAT
Source organism: Tarsius wallacei (assembly GCA_963574415.1). Lineage (NCBI taxonomy): Eukaryota > Metazoa > Chordata > Mammalia > Primates > Tarsiidae > Tarsius > Tarsius wallacei. Next base: position 23,719 of record CAUYQG010197747.1, on the reverse strand, counting down.
AAAGAATATGTTATATTAACTTATTTTGAAAGACATTCTTAAAACTTTATTGAATAAATGTTAAATATGTTACACAAAAGAAAAGTCATATGACCTCTCAGTGTTAGAGATTTGAGAGCTAATTTGTCATGTTCAGGTTGAAGTAGAAAGTGACTGCTTGTTTAGCCTTTTAACCTACCTTTAAATACACTGGGAGAAGAGTCAAAATTATTTTGGGAATAAATGTACTTGTTGTTTATCTTTGGGCCCAAATTTGTCCAATCAGATAAAAATATTTGATGGTGTGTATTATGGATATGATTATCTGGGGACTAGAAAATGTGGTAAAAATTATGAAGATTGAATTTCCAATTTTCAATAAAACATTTACTGTTTCACAGTTTTTTCAACTTACAAAGCGCTTTTATATTCATAAATAGCTTCATTCATTCATCATTTAATAAATCTATACTGAGCAATTATTTTTGTGGCAGATATTCTATGCATAGAAAAAAATCATACACATACAAAAATATTCTATAAATTTTTTGTTAGTTTTAATTTGATTTATTTTTTAGTTCAATATGCAAATTTATGAAAAAGTTGCTATAAGAGTAAGAAGAACTCTGAATATTCTTTAATCTATATTTACCAGTTACTTATATTTATCCCATTTGCTTTATCATTTGTATGTCTATAAATTATAAAATTTATAAGATTTAAATTTATAAATATGCATTTAAAATTTTGTAATCATAAGTTTTTATAATTTTAATATAATATAAAATTTCTTTATATTTTAATGTTTATATTTACATGCATATTTATTTATATATGTTCAAAGCTTATTTTTTCAACCATCTCAAGCTGGAGATATTGTCCCCTTGATAATAATTCTTCAGTGTGTACTTGCTAAAATTAGTAGATTTTCTTACTTTATCATTGTATAATTATGGAAATCAGGTAATGTATCATTGGTACAATACTGTGATCTAATCCCTGGCTCATATTTAAATTCCATCAGTTATTCCAATGATTTTCTTCATAGCTAATTTTTTGTTTCTTATTCAGGATCCACATACTAGATCTATTCAACTAATAATAGATCAACCCGATCATGCATTATTTAGTTTTTAGTCAACTTTAATATAGAACAGTCTAGAATAATTTATTAGTCTTTTCTGTCTGACTTGACAGATAATTTTGAAGAGTATGAACCAGTTGTTTTATAGAATGACCATCAATTTGAGTTTGTGGGATAGTTTCTCATTATTATATTCAAGCTATCCATTTTTGGCAGAAATACCACAGCAATGATATTGTGTCTTTCTTAGTGCATCATATCAGGAATCTTGAGCTATTGGTTTGGCTTAACACTGCTGATCGTTAAGGTGATATCCCCAATCTCTCCATTGTAAAATTATTTTCTTTTTGATTTAATAAATAATTTGTGGAGAAATACACTGAAATTGTGTAAATGCTGCTTAAAATTTCTATTCACTAATTTAAGTTATTGATTTCTTCTCTCTTTATTATTTCTTCTACACTTATTAGAGTAGCATTCCACTCCAAAGTTTTTTTTTCTTCCCTTTCATTTATTTATTCATTGTCCCAGAAGTTTTTCATTGTCCAGTATGAGTTCCTTCTTGCTGACTTTTGTTTTGTCCAAATAATTTTTTGAACATTTTCTAATCCTTAAGATATTTCAGGTTCATTTATGGTTTTTTCCCAGTCATGGAGTCAACCTGATACCATTTCATGTAGAATAGTATTTAGTAACTAAAATCTGCTTGTTATGTTCATTTCTTCTGATCTCTTCTTGCTCCTAGGCTCTCTCAAGCAACAGAATTAAAAAATGTGGTGTGTGTGTGTGTGTGTGTGTGTGTGTGTGTGAGAGAGAGAGAGAGACAGAGAGAGAATGTAGGTGTTCATGTAGCTATAACTATATTTATGTCTATGTTTATACCTACTTAGTAAAAATCATGTTTTCACATTGATACCTTCAATTCCAATCCAATATCACGTTTTAAACTTCCTCATTTTCATAGTTGTAACTTCCTCTGTAATGGTTACTTTTCTGGTCAACTTGACCAGTATGGTACCCAGTTGTTTGGTTAAATGAACTTAAATATTGCTATAAAGGTATTTTTAGATGTCACTAACATTTAAATCAGTAGACTTTGAGTAAAGCAGATTACCCTGCACATTATGGGTGGGTTTCATACAATCAGTTGAAGGCACTGAAAGGTTTTCCCTTGGAAAAAGGAATTTTGCCTCCAGACTACCATTGTACTCAAGATTGCAGCATCAACTCTTCCCTGGGTCCACAGTCTGTTAGCCTACCATGCAGATTTCAGACTTGCCAGTCCCATCATCATGTGAGTCAACTTGTCAAAATATGCCTCTCTTTTTCTGTATGCATATTTATATCTATATTATCTATATATCATCTGTATCTACATCTACACACATCCTGTTGGTTCTGTTTCTCTTTAGAACTCTACTACACTCTTCTAACCTAAAAACCTAAGAAGAAAATTCAGAGTTGCTAATCCATATTACTGTGAAAAGGCAATCTCCTAAGCAGAGTTCAGTATTTGCTTATACAGTTTTTGAAGGCAAAATTACACACAGTAAAATGCACAGATCTTAAGTGTACAATACATTTAGGCAAATGTATACACATATGAAAAACACATCAATCAAGATAAATAATATTTTAATTGCCTCAGAAAGTTCCCTCAAACTCCTTCTGAATCAATTCCCTTGTCCCTCAGGTAATTTTTTTTTTTTTCAGATTTTATTGACCAGATTAATCTTTTCTGTTTTAGAACTTCACATTTATATGCATATATGTACTCTTCTATATTCAACTTCTTTAGAACAGCATAATATCTGTAAGATTCATTCATGTTTTATAATAATAGTTCTGTTTTACTGTTAAATAGTACCTCATTTTGTTTGTTATAATTTGTTTATCCATTCTTCTGTTAGTGGGCATTTTAGTTTTTTCATTTGGGGATTATAATGAATAAAGCCACAGTGAATGTTTGTATACAAGTCCTTGTGTAGACAAATGTTTTTATTTCACTTGAATAAATACTCAGGAATGGAAGTGCTGAGTTGTAGTAGAGGTAATATTTTTAACTTTACAGGAAACTGAGAAACACTTCTTCAAAGTACCATTTATATTCTCTCTTACAATGTATGGGAGTTCCAATTGTATTTGCATTGCATGCATCACTTAATATTTCTAGTCTATTTAATTTTAACCATTCACGTGGCTATAAAATTGTATCTAACTGAGACTTTAATTTGAATATTCTGATGATTAATGACATTGAGCACTTTTTTATGCTTACTGGCTTTTTTGCATCTTTCCTTGTAAAGTGTTTGTTCACATTTTTGCTCAAGAAAAAATTGAGTTGTTGGTCTTTTGGGGGAAGGGGTTGTAAAAACTCAATATATTCTGGTCACAGGTCTTTGTTGATCAGATACGTGTTTTGTGAGTTTTTTTTTTTTGCAGTGGTTGCTGCCTATTCATTTTTTAGCAACTCCTTTTGATGAGCAGATGTTTTAATTTTGATGAAGCTCAATATGTCAATATTTTTCATTGTTATTATTTTTCTGTGTCTAATCTAAATTTTTTCCTACTGAAGGCAGTAAAATTATTCTTTCATTGTTTCTTCTAAAAGCTTTATGTTTTTGAATTTTCACTTAGATCTATAATCTATCACAAATTGATTTTTATGTACAGTGTAAGCAGAATTTGAGACTCCCCCTCATATGATATAGACTTTTTTTGTTGCATCAATTAAAATATTTTTTCTGCTTGGCTAGGTGGCTCAGTCTGTAATCCCGCGCTTTGGGAGACTGAGGTGAGTGGATTGCCTGAGTCCGCGGGTTCGAGACCCGCCTGGGCAACTTGGCGAGACCTCATCTCTACAATACATCAAAAAAATTAGCTGGGTGTGGTAGCGCGCCTGTAGTTCCAGCTACTTGGAAGGCTGAGGTGGAAGGATCGCTGGAGCCCAGCAGGTCGAGGCTGCAGTGGCAAGGAGTGGCCACTGCACTCCAGTCTGGGTGACAGAGTGAGACTCTAACTCGAAAAAAAAAAAATTTTTTTTCTTTCTCCATTTAATTGCTTTGGTCACTTTGTCACAAATCAGTTGGCCTCTTTCTGGACTTTTATCAATTTGCTTACCCTTGTAGCAATACCAATATATTTTCATTGCCATAGGTTTGCAATAAATCTTAAAGTGAATAAGTGTAAGTCATCAAAGTTTGTGCCTTTACAAGATTGTTTTGACTATGCATTTTCATACCAATTTTAAGAGTTTCTTATCAATGTATATACAAAAATTCAACTTGAGTTAGTATTGAGGAAGTATTAAATCTATAAATCAACTTGAGAAGAATTTATATTCTAACAATATTGTATCTTTCAAAGAACGTGATATATCTTGTCTTTAATGTCTTTAAAAAAAGATTTATCAAAGATGAGTTGGTTGAGAAATTGAGTTTTTGCTTCCGAAATCTCTATCCTGTTCCATTGGTCTATATGCCTGTTCTTGTACCCATAACAGACTGTTTGGATTATAGTAGCTTTATGATAAAGCTTAAAGTCTGGGAGCATGATGCCTCCCGCTTTTTTTTTTTTGCTGAGGATTGTTTTGGTTATTCGTGGTTGTTTGTTTCCATATGAATTCCTGTATTGTTGTTTCCTGGTCTGAGAAGAATGATGCTGGTAATGTAATGAGTATTGCTTTAGATCTGCAGATTGCCTTAGGTAGGATTGGCATTTTAACAATGTTGATTCTTCCAGTCCATGAGCATGGAACATTTTTCCATTTGTTTGTGTCATCTTTGGTTTCTCTGAACAGTGTTTTGTAGCTTTCGTTGTAAAGGTCTTTCACTTCTCTGGGTAGGAAGCTGCCAAGGTATTTCATTTTTTTTTTTTTGTGGCTATTGTGAATGAGATTGTGCTTTTTATTTGGGTTTCTGTTAGTGTATTGTTGGTGTACAGGAATGCGACTGTTTCTTGCATTTTATACCCTGAGACTTTGCCAAAGTCCTTTATTGTGCGAGGATGTTTTTGGCAGATTCTTTTGGGTTTTTGAGGTATAGAATCATGTCGTCTGTGAAGAGGGATAATTTGACTTTTTGTTTTCCTACTTGGATACCCCTGATTTCCTTCTCTTGTCTGATTGCTCTAGCTAGGACTTCTAATACTATGTTGAACTGAAGGGGCAAGAGTGGACATCCTTGTCTTGTTCTGGTTTTCAGGGGAAGTGGTTCCAATTTCTGTCTGTTTAGCAGTATGTCGGCTGTGGGTTTCTCGTAGATGGCTACTACTACTTTGAGGTATGTTCCATCTACCCTAGATGTTCGAGGGTTTTTATCAGAAGTGGTGCTGGATTTTATCCAAAGCTTTTTCCATGTCTAATAATAAAAACATGTGGCTTTTGTCTTTACATCTGTTGATGTATTTAATTACTTTTATGGTCTTGTGAATGTTGAATCAGCCCTGCCTCCTGGAGTTGAAGCCTACTTGATCATGGTGGATAATTTTTGAGATGTGTCGTTGGATCCGGTTTGCTAGAATCTTGTTGAGAATTTTAGCATCTATGTTCATCAAGAACATTGGTCTGTAGTTCTCTTTCTTTGTTGAATCTTTACCTGGTTTGGGTATCAATGTGATTTTAGTTTCATAAAAGCCTTCACTATCAACTACCAGGGAGAGGAGAACCTATTCAGTAAACGGTGCTGTGGAAACTGGCTGACCACAGGCAGAAGATTAAAACAAGACCCCTACCTATCACCATACACAAAAATCAACTCTAAATGATCAAAGACCTAAATGTAAAACCTCAAAGTATAAGAACATTTGAAAATGCAGGAGGCACCTTTATGGAAATTGGAAGTGGCAACCAATTCCAGACCAAAACCCGAAGTTTCCATGCCACAAGAGATAAGATAGACAAGTGGGACCTCATCAAACTGAAAAGCTTCTGCAAAGCTAAAGATACCATCAAGAGAGCAGGGAGACAGCCCACAGATTGGAAAAAAATATTTGCCAAGTGTATATCTGACAAATGCCTAACATCTAGGATCTATAAGGAACACAAACATGCTGAAAAGGAACAAACAGTCCCATTACAAAGTGAGCAAAAGATGTGAATAGACACTTCTCAGAAGAAGACATATGAGCAGCCAACAGATACATGAAAAAATGCTCAGCCTCACTCATCATCAAAGAAATGCAAATTAAAACCACACTGAGATACCACCTAACTCCAGTCAGAATGGCCATGATCAGTAACTCAAAAAACAACAGATGCTGGAGAGGATGCAGTGAAAAGAGAACACTTCACTTCTACACTGTTGGTGGGAGTGTAAACTAGTACAGTCTCTGTGAAAAACAATGTGGTGATTTATAAAAATTGACCTTCCATATGACCCCTCAACCCCCCTGCTGGGAAGATAACCAGAGAAGCTCAAATCACTCTATGAAAAAGATACCTGCATATGCAAGTTTATTACAGCATTATTCACAATAGCAAAATATGGAACCAACCATGCTGCCCATCAAAAGTAGACTGGTTAAAAAATGTGGTGCATATATACAATGGAATATTACACAGTCATAAAGAAGGACAAAATTATGAACTTCACAGCCACTTGGATGGACTTAGAGTCTGAAATACTGAGTGATCTGTCACAGAAACAAAGAACTGAGTACCATATATTCTCGTTCATAAGCAGATCTTGAACAATTTTATTATAATACTACAAGAAAGAGATTGGCATGGTTGGAAATTGCCAGAGGAGGGTGAGGTGGAATTGACAGTAGTGGGAAACTGTCAGGTGGGCACACCTCATCAACAAGGGTACCTGCATAATGAACATTTGTATACCTAACCCTGAATTGTACACCAAATCTCTAAAGTAAAAAATTAAAAATAAAAACAAAAAAAGCTTTATAGTTCTCTTAGAAACTTTGTATGTATTCTTTTAAGTCTTTTAAATTTATTCTCAAGTAGTTTGTTTTTGATCACAAAAACAAAATTGTTTTAAATTTTATTTTCCAAAAATTTGCTTTTGGTGTATTAGAATGTAATTATATTTTGTATGTTAACTTTGCAATCTTATTAATTCACTTATTAGTTATATTTGTTGTTTTTTTTAATGTTATATTCAAATTGAAATGGTTTTACTTCATTTTTTTCTAATCTCAATGCCTTTAAATTTTTTTGTGTAACATTGTTCATAATACTCACTTATCATATTTGTAATATCTGTAGGCACTATTGGGAAAACCTTGCTTTCATTCTAACATTGGTACTTTGTGTTTTCTCTCTCTTTTTTTCTTTTTGATCTTTCAAAAATCTCATAATTATTTCAATGAGTCAACATTTATTAGGCTTTGTGATTTTCTCCATAGTTTATTTTCTGTTCCATTGAGTTTTTCCTTGTTTTATTTCTTCTGTTTAATGTGGGTTTAATTTCCTTATTGTTTTCTATTTTCTGAAGAGAGACACTATATAATTAATTTTGAACTCTTCTTCTTTACAAAACAAGTACTTAAGTCTATTATTTTTTTCTAATTAAATCTATTAATTTTAGCAGGATCTCACAAGTTTCTACACACATGTACATACACACAATTTTTAAAATTGTCATTCAATTAAAGGAAACACTTCTACACTGTTGGTGGGAGTGAAAACTATTTAAGCCTTTATGAAAAACAGCGTGATGATTTTTAAAAGAATTAGGAATTGAGCTTTCATACTACCCAGTAATCCCCTTCTGGGAATATGCCCGGAGAAACTCAAATCACCCTACAAAAAAGATATTTGTACACTTATGTTTATCGCAGCACTATCCACAATAGCAAAAACATGGAACCAACTCTGCTGCCCATCACAAATGAACTGGATAAAGAAAATATGGTACATATACATGATGGAATATTTCACAGCCATAAAGAAGGACAAAATTATGGACTTTGCAGCAATTTGGATGGATTTAGAGTCTACCACACTCAGTGATCTATCACAGAAACAGAGAACTGAATACCACATGTTCTCACTCATAAGTGGATCCTGAACATTCATCACAATACTAAGAGAGGGATCGACAATAGTGGGACACTGCCAGGGAACTGGGGAGCACATAACATCATTAAGGGTACCTGATCCTAAATCAGGGGAAGTGAGGGCCAGTTGGAGGCCCAAACTTCACCTGCAGGCAGACTACTTATGCACCTAATCCTAACTTGCACTCCACATTTTTACAATAAAATAAAGAAAAGAATTCTTATTTTCCCTGTGATTTCTTTTTTGATTCATGGGTTAGTTTGAAGTTAGCTGTTTAAATTCTAAATGTTTAAGGGATTTTCCAGGTATGCATCATTGTGTGTATGTATTTAATTATTGTAAAAATTGACATAAAATTGTATCTGTATATTTATCATGTACAACATGATGTTTTAAAGTATATATACATTGTGGAATGATTAAATCTAGCTAATTAACATATGTATTACATAGTTATCGTTTTTGTAGTGAGAATACTTAATATCCACTCTCTTAACATATTTCAAGAAAACAGTATATTGTTATTATAGTTGCCATGATGTATAATATATACTTTGAACTTATTACTCTTATTTAACTAAAATTTTGTATACTTTGGCCAACATTATTCTAACTCTATCTCTCCTCCAAATGCTCCAACCATGCTGTTGCAAATGTTAAGATGTCCTTTTTTGTGACTAAATAGTATTCCTTTGTGTATATATACTACATTTTCTTTATTCATCCATTGATGGATGCTTAGATTGATTCTTTGTTTTGGCTATTTTAAATAATGCTGCAATAAGCATGAGAGTGCAAATGTCTCTTTGACATACTGATTTTATTTTCATTGGATATATTTTCATTCATAATTTTTAGTTAAATTTTGTTGTGGTTAGAGAACATGCTCTGTAAATTTCAGTCTTTAAAAATTTCTTAGCAATTATGTTGAGGCCCAAAAGATTTCTATCTTGGTGAACATCCTGTGTGCGCTTGAAGATAAGGTGTATTTTGTAGTTTTGAGTGTAAAAAGATACCATTACATAAAAGTGATAGATACAGATATTTTATATTCTAACCTTTATCTTTAGAGAGTATTTTTAAAGACTTCATATATTATTATGGATTTGTCTATTCTCTAGCTCATGACTTTTTTTTGGTATGACAGTTAAAATAAGTACATAGTGAAGATGTTATGGTAGCTTCTGACATTTTTCATACAATAAAGACAGTAGACAGCAATTACAAGTACTAAACTGTAATAAAATACTCCATGGATAATTGAGTTAAAGTCAGTATATTAATTAATTCAGACATCAAACCTTTCTAGAATCTACTTTGTGCCTGGTCAGATGGTGGATATAGGTAACGAACATGTGTCCTACCCTTGAAAGTCTCCCTCTCTGGATAGGTAAGTAATTGATGTAAGCTCTTAAAGTATAATGCTGTATAAGCTACAATAGAACAAGTGGTAATTATAAAATAAAAGGATTGTATGCTATTAAATAAACTATCCTTATTTATATAAATCTTTATTCTGGAGTCCTTTTTTTTTTTTTTGAGTCAAAAGTCTTGCTCTGTCGCCCAGGCTGGCGTGAAGTAGCATGCTCACAAACACAGCAGCCTCGACTTGCTGGGTTCAGGTGATCCTTGCACCTCAGCCTTCTAAGTAGGTGGAACTACAGGCACGCATCACTATGCCTGACTAATTTTTTGATTTATTGTAGAGATGAGGTCTTGCTGAGTTTCCCAGGCTGGTCTCAAACCCCTGGGCTCAGGCAATCCTCTCATCTCAGCCTCCCAAAGTGTTGGGATTATAAGCATGAGCCACTGTGCCTGTATTCTGGAGTCTTAAATTATATTTAGACATCACAAGTCTGGCATAATGAAAAATATTGTAGTGTCATAAAAATACGATTGGACTTGGTGTCAGTGCTGATTTTGAGTTCACGCCCTATCACTGGTTGTTTAACCTTAGGAAGTCGCCCAACTGAGTTTCAGCTTTCCCAATTGTGAAATGAAACAAATGTTCACACATATGTGTGATAAAGTAAGAGAAGAATATATAAAAGGTTGCTGTAAAGTGCTAACAAGTATAGAATATTACTAATAATTCTAATGTAGGTTGTCTCATTGTAGTTCCAATTCACAGCATTCACTTAATTCATTTTACTTGGCTTAAAAAAAAAGACACTTCAATAATACACTCAGACAAACATGTATGATGTTACAGTGATTAAAATTTGACTACATTGGTGATGAATTTGGCAGTTTTTCTGCAAGAACTGAGGATTATAGGACCAGAAGAAACAGGGAAAATATATTTTAGCTCCCCTAGTATCAAATAATGAAACAGACACTTACATCACTTGGGTGAACTCACTTAAGTTTGTATAACTAGGTAGTGTAAAGTCTAGGTAGAATACGATCTCGATGTTTGGACTCTAAGGCCTTGTGAATTTCTATATATAATCCTGAATTTCTCATTTATCTATGGTTAGAAAGTAAATTAATAGCACTGTGACTTATATAACAAGTCTAAAACACTAGTTTCAAGAAAAACCTACCTTCATATTAAGTGTGCTATAAAAGTGATATAGATGAGTTTGGAGAATTGCTTAAAAATATACTTATGAAAATGGAATGTTAAAATATTTATCCATCTACATATGAAATAAAATGGTAATGATCTTAGTTGTTTTGAATGAAATTTCCAATTTAATTAGAAATGTGTAGATAAGGAATACTTTTGAGGAATTTTTAAGACGTAACTCAGTTTATTTTTATCACCATCATCTTATCTCAAATTTAATGAGCTTGAAATTCAACCTGTTTCTTCTTCCAAGTGAATTGTTATTCTCAGCTTCCTATAATCATTATTATTTTAGTCTTTTAAGCTAGAAACCATATGATATCTTTAATTTTTCTTTCTCTTTTGATCTCTACTTTTAGTATCATGGCCTTTATTTTTCTTTTGTCTGCACTGCTCCCTCTCAATTTTTAGGTCTTTGAGTCACGACATTTTATCATCTTACCTTTAGATTATTGAAGTATCATTTGCATTGGGCTCTCAGTATTTTTCTGTGAGAGAAATATTCCTAAAATATTCCTTCCATTGCTTCTCTTAAAGACTCATGTTTTTCTATGTCAGTTATTTGGCTTTTGAAACACTGCATAATATGTACCGGTCTTATCTGTTCTATATTATTTCCTATGGTTTCCTCACACATGCCCTCCTAACTAACCCCTGTATTTACCAGATCTACTAGATATAGTGATGCTCTGCCCTCAAAAGAATTTTTGACCACTGGCGGCATCCCACTCTGATGTTTTTTCTCTGCTGATGACTGTCTTCTGCATCTGTGAATTTTGTTCAGCCCAAGTCAACTTTCAAGCCAAGGCAACCCTCAATCAATGATTGAGGCTAGAGATCAGTGCAATATGCTGCAAGTTTCCCAGACTTGATAGTGAGTGAATGATTCTGAAATGTTTTCTATATGGTGTCTGTGTAGGCTGAATAATGGTTTCCCCAAAGATATCCACATCCTGACCCCTAGAACCTGTAACTATGCTGTGTTACATAGCAAAAGGGACTTTGATGATTGTGTGAATAAATTAAGGTTTTTGAGATTGGGAGAATTAGCTTGGTGGTCCCAGTGCAATTGCAAATGTTTTTATTTATTTATTTTTAGATATATTAACATTTTTTATTTATAATCTTAATTTCTTTTTATTTTAAAGATGTGGGATACAATTCAAGGTTAGGTATACAAATGTTCATTATGCAGATACCCTTGTCGATGAAGTGTGTTTCCCCTCCTCTGGCAGTTTTACACTACTGCCAATCCCATCTCCTACCTCCCCTGGCAGTTTTCCACTACTGCCAATCCCTTTCTGTAGAATTCTAGCAAACCAGATCCAACAACACATCTCAAAACCCATCTACCATGACCAAGTATTCTTTTTCCCTGGGATGCAGGACTTGTTCAACATCCACAAGACCATAAACGTAATTAAATACATCAACAGATGTAAAAACAAAAACCACATGATTATACCATTAGACATGGAAAAAGTTTTTGATAAAATCCAGCACCCCTTCTTGATAAAAACCCTCAGACATCTAGGCATAGATGGAACATACCACAAAATAGTAAGAGCCATCTATGAGAAATCTATAGCCAACATATAGCTAAATAGACAGAAATTGGAACCATTTCCCCTGAAAACCAGAACAAGACAAGGATGCCCACACTCACCCCACCAGTTCAACATAGTATTGGTAATCCTAGCTACAGCAATCAGAAAAGAGAAGGAAATCAGGGGTATCCAAATAGGAAAAGAGGTAGTTAAGTTATCCTTCTTTGCAGACAACATGATTCTGTACATCAAAAACCCAAGAGAATCTGTCAAAAATAACTTGGAAAGATAAAGTCTTAGGGAATAAAGTAAATGTGCAAAAGACAGTCACAACCCTATACATCAATAATAAACAAACAGAAACTGAAATAAAAAGCACAATCCCATTGACAATAGCCCCCTCAAAAAATGAAATATCATTTTTTTCCAGGCAAAATAGTGACAGAACAGGTCAGACTGTAAGAGTCTCCACAAAAGCGAGTCTCCATAAAGACTCTCTGTGTGAATGAGTATATGCTAGGGATGAGTAAAATTCCATCTGAGAGGAGACTTGGGTTCAGGTACCCAGGGCTCTCCTCCGGAGGTGACTGCAACCCACCACCACCCTTAGATTGGAGACCCGGGTGTGCAGGATTGTCTGCCATTCTTGGGGCTCTCTTGAGAAGAGGCAGCAGAGAACAGCTTCCCCTCACCACCTGGCACCTGGTCCATGCCATAACCTGCAGTAACAGACTTGGCACAAGCAGGAGGAACCATAAAGAAGGCAGGTCATGAAAATCTGGAATAAAGCTCCAACACCAATGATGAGATGCCAACAGGTGCCATCTTCTCAGTCTCAGGACCAGGCAGAGACCTGCATTGTCCTGCTCAGCTCCACCCAGCCTCCATCCTGGGACCCAAAGGCTATCTACTCATCAGATTCGGAGAGACAGACACTCCTCCCCCACACTGGAACACGCACAGACATGTCAGATCTGAGTGGGAGAATTGATAGCAGCAGCAGTGAGTACAGTGAGTCTGGATCTGATCCATCCTTCTCCCACAGTAGTTCATGGGACATCTGACCCGCACTGAGAGCAACCCTATCACCCTGCACTGAGGGTGGAAGGGAGAGGCTGGAGATCAGAGCCAGCTGCTCCCCAAGGTGGAGGCCTGAAAGGAACCTGGAGTTATAGAAATGGGCACAGAGTGAGGGTTTTGTTTTTTTTATCCTTGTTTGTTTTCTGTTTTAGTTTTTTTTTCTTTTCTCTTTCTGTTTTTGTAATTGTTTTGTTTCTGTTATTTTAATTTTTAATTTTTTAGATTTTCTGTTGATATATGGGTATTTTTGAGGGAGAGTACGCCAACAGAGGGTTTTTGTTTATTTGCTTGCATGATTGTATGTTTTTGCCTTTTTTGTTTTTCCTGTCTTTGCTTGTCCCTCCATTTGTTCATTAGTTGGTATGCCTCTCTGTTTTTCCCTCTTCTTCTTCTCTCTCTCTACCTCCCTTTTGTCTTCCTCTTTCCATTTTCCATTCATTTACCTTTTCTCATCTCATTTTGCTTTCAGGGGCAAGCAGACACCCCCACTGCATTGTCAGATTGTAAGACAGTGAGAAGTGGGTTCCAGGGTGATCACACATCTGTCAGCAGACACTGGGATCAGCAGATAGATTCTGAATCATAGCTCCCCCCTTAATTTAATCTCAAAACTTTAAAAAAGCACAGGCCCCCATCCCAGGCCAGCTTTAGAATTGAACAAAACCAGAGGATCTACTTCAGGAAAAATAGGAGAGTGAACAAACAGAAATAAAAGCTATCCCTCCATCACTGAACAACAGAATTAAAGAAGAGGTTAAAAAAAAGGAGGGTAGGGGAAGAAAACCTACGCAAATGAAGAAAACCAAAGGAAGAACCTCCCCTTGGGGAGGTCAGCCATGGAGAATACAGACCCCTTCAGAACTCAAACAATAAAGAGCCCTCAGAATGACTGGTTTCACACCAAAACCCAGATATCAAGATATTAATAGTAAGAATAAGTATAAATGAGGAGAGACAAGAGAAAAGAATGAAGGAGCTGATAACTGGCATAACAGCAGTAAAGAATAAGAAAATGAAATAAATAACAAACTGATAAGCATGGGAAGCAGAATTAACCAAGCAGAAGAAAGAATCTTAGAGCTTGAGGACCAAAATATCAAACTAACCAAAACTGTTAAAAACATGGAAAAGAAGCTTAAAGATAGAACAAAACTGCCAAGAGATGAGTGACTATTTCAAGAGTCAGAGCATAAGATTAATTGGAATCCCTGAGGTAAATAGAGAGATGGAGACCACCATGGAATAAACATTCCATGAAAGTATCCAAGAAAACTTCCCTCATCTCATCAGTGACATGACCATTCAAACACAAGAGATTCAGAGAACCTCTGCAAGACAACAAATGAGAAGACCAGTTCCTAGAAACCTAGGAATTCACTTACACAAAGTAGGTATAAAAGAAAAAATTCTAAAGGCAGCAAGAGAAAATGATCAGACTACACACTGGGGAAGACCAGTTGGAATAGTAGCAGGTTTATTTACAGAAACGCTTTAGGCTAGGAGAGCTTGGAGCCCAATCTTCAAAGTTCTCAAAGATAAACAAGTTTAACCAAGAATTGCCCACCCAGCTAAGGCAAATTTCATCAGTGATGGAGAATTAAAATCCTTCCCAGACATTCAATCCCTAAGAGTTTATTCTGCCTCCAGACCAGCTCTACAAGAAACCCTTAAGAAAGTATTAAACACGAAGAAAGGAAAAAGAGAACAACAACACCCTTCCCAAGAAGGCAGGAAAAAGATAGAAAACACAAATGAATCAACCCCAAAGTCAAAAGAAAGACAATAAACAAATAAATAAACAGCAGCAACAACAATAATCTCTATAAGAACCTCATGACAGGGATAAACTCTCACATCTCAAGAATTAGCCCGAATGTGCACCACTGAAAAGACATAGAATGACAAATTGGGTAAAATATCATGAGGCTACAATATATTGTCTCCAAGAAACTCATCACACCAGAAAGACACTCACAGACTCAAAGTCAGAGGATGGGAAACAAAATTTCAGGTGAACAGAACACAAAAGAAAGCAGGAGTCGTGATCTTAATGTGAGACAAAATACCCTTTAAGTCATCTAAAATTAAAGAAGACATGGAAGGTCACTACATAATGATAAAAGTTTCAATCAATCAACAAGAAATATCCACCCTAGACATATATGCACCCAACATAGGAACATCAACTTTCATAAAGCAGCTTCTAGGAAAACTAAAAAAAGGTATTGACTCTAACACTATCATAGCTGGGGTCTTATACATTCCACTAACAACCCTAGACAGATCATTAAGACAAGAATCCAACAAGTAGATCTGGAACCTAAACTCGATGCTTGACCAAATGTACTTAATTGATATCTACAGAACACTCCACCCAAAACCATGGAATATACATTCTACTCATAACCACATGGAACTTACTTTGAGATTGATCACATCCTCTGCAATAAATCAAGAATAAACAAATTCCATAAGATAGAAATTCTGCCACGCACCTTCTCAGACCACAGTGGAATAAAAATAAATATCAACACCAACAAAGTTCCCCCCAAAACCACAAAGACATGGACACTAAAAAACATGGTGCCAAACAACTCCTGGGTCAACATGGAAGTCAAAACAGAGATTAAAAGATACCTGGAAACAAATGAAAACAATGAAACACCTTACCAAACTCTCTGGGATGCCATGAAAGCAGTACTAAGAGGGAATTCATATCTCTATGAACACACATGAAGAAAATGGAAAGATCACAAGTTAACAGCTTAACAAATCACATTAAAAAGATGGAAAAGTAAGACCACCGAAACCCTAACTTCATCAGAAGAATTCAGATTACAAAATAAAGGCCCAAATTTGGAACATAGAAGACAAAAATGTACCATAAAAAAAATCAATGAAACCAAAAGATTTTTTTTTTTTTTAAAGGATAAACAAAATGGATAGAACCCTAGCTAGGCTGACCAAGAAAAATAGAGAAAAAACCCAAATAAACACAATCAGAAATGCAAAAGGTGAGGTCACAACTGACCTTGAAGACACACAAAAGATTATCAGAGATTACAATGTACACCTGTATGGAAACAAACTTAAAAACCTAAATGAAATGGAGGACTTTCTAATATCACACTATCTCCCCAGGATGAAGCAAGAAGAAATCGAGTCCTAAATAGACCAATAACAACCCAGGAAATTGACTATGTCATAAGAAAACGATCTACAAAAAATGCCCTGGAACAGATTGTTTTCCAGCAGAATTCTACAAAACAGACAAGAAGGAGCTGATACCAATCTATTGAAAGTATTCCAGACAATCGAGAAAGATGGAACTCTCCCAAAATAAATTTATGAAGCTAACATCACATTGATACCCAAATCTGGTAAAGATCCAACAAAGAAAGAGAGCTACAGGCCAATATCCTTGATGAACATAGATGCTAAAATTCTCAACAAGATTCTAGCAAACTGGATCCAACAAGACATCTCAAAAATCATTCACCATGACCATGTAGGCTTCATCCCTGGGATGCAGGGCTGGTTCGACCTTCACAAGACCATAAATGTAATTAAATACATCAACAGATGTAAAGACAAACACCACGTGATTATATCATTAGATGTGCAAAAAGTTTCTGGTAAAATCCAGCACCCCTTCTTGATAAAAACCCTCGAACATCTAGGGTAGATAGAACATACCTCAAAATACTAAGAGCCATCTATGAGAAACCCACAGCCAACATATTGCTAAACAGACAGAAATTGGAACTATTTGCCCTTAGAATCAGAACAAGACAAGGATGCCCACTCTCATCCCTCCAGTTCAACATAGTATTGGCAGTCCTACCTAGAGCAATCAGACAAGTGAAGGAGATTAGGGGTATCCATATAGGAAAAGAGGAAGTTAAGTTATCCCTCTTTGCAGACAACATGATTCTATTCCTCAAAAACCCAGAAGAATCTGTCAAAAACCTTCTTGCACTGAAAAAGGACTTTGTCAAAGTCTCAGTGTATAAAATAAATGTGCAAAAGTTATTCTCATTCCTATACACCAACAATAAACACTCAGAAACCCAAATATAAAGCACAATCTCATTCACAATAGTCACACACACAAAAAATGAAACACCTTGGTATCTTCCTAACCAGAGAAGTGAAAATCCTTTACAATAGAAAATACAAAAAAAATGACTCAAAGAAATCAAAGATGACACAAACTAATGGAAAAATATTCCATGGTCATGGAATGGAAGAATCAACATTGTTAAGATGTCCATCCTACCCAAGGCAATCTACAGATTTAACCTAATACCCATTAAATTACCAGCAGCATTTTTCTCAGTCCTGGAAGTGACAATACAGGAATTCATACAGAAACATAAATGACCAAGAGTAGACAAAACAATCCTCAGCAAAAATAAAATAAAATAAAATAAAATAAAATAAATAAATAAAAATAAAACCAACCAAACAAAAGACTAAGTGGGAGGTATGCTCCCAGACTTCAAGATTTATTATAAAGCCAGAATTACCAAGATAGCCTGGTATTGGTACAAGAACAGGCATATAGACCAATGAAACATGCTAGAGATTCCAGAAGCAAAAGCAAAACATCAATTTCTCAACCATCTCATCATTGACAAAGCCTCTATCATCAATCACTGGAGAGAGGAGAACCTATTCAGTAAATGGTGCTGGGAAAACTGGCTGACTACATGCAGAAGATTAAAACAAGACCCCTACCTATCACCATACACAAAAATCAACTCTAAATGGATCAAAGACCTAAACAAAAAACCTCAAACTATAAGAATCCTAGAAAATGCAGGAGTCTCCCCTGTGGAAATTGGAACTGGCAACCAATCCTGATTAAAGTCCCAAATGCCCATGCCATAAGGGATAAGATAGATAAGTGGGAACTCATCAAACTGACAAGCTTCTGCAAAGCCAAAGAAACCAATGAGAGAGCGGGGAGACAGTCTACAGACTAGAAAAAATATTTGCCAACTGTGTATCTGACAAAGGCCTAACATCTAGGATCTATAAGGAACTCAAACCTGCTGAAAAGAAAAAAACAAACAGACCCATTACAAAGTTGGCAAAAGATATGAATAGACACTTCTCAAAAGAAGACATGCAAACAGCCAACAGATACATGAAAAAATGCTCAGCCTCACTAGTCATCAAAGGAATGCAAATTAAAACCACACTGAGAAACCACTTAACTCCAGTTATAATGGTCATGATCAATAATTCGAAAAATAACAGATGCTGGAAAGGATGTGGGCAAAAGGGAACGCTTCTACACTGTTGGTGGGAGTGTAAACTAGTACAGCCTCTGTGGAAAACAGTGTGTCAATTCCTAAAAGATCTAAAAATCGACCTTTCATATGACCTAGCAATCCCCCTACTGGGAATTAACTCAGAGGAACTGAAATCACTCTGTGAAAAGAATACTTATATACTTATTTTTATTGCATCGTTATTCACAATAGAAAAAAACAACAACAACATAGGACCAACCCTGCTTTCCATCAGAAGTGAACTGGATAAAAAAAATGTGGTATATATACACAACAGAATATTAAGCAGCCATAAAGAAGAACAAAATTATGAACTTTGCAGCAACTTGGATGACCTTAGAGTCTATAATACCGAGTGATCTATCACAGAAACAAAGAACTGAGTATCACATGTTCTCACTCATAAGCAGACCTTCAACAATTATTGTAATACCACAGGTGTCTTTAAAAGAAAGAGATGTAATGATGGAGGCAGAGTAAGGTTATTGTTGAAAGGAGTCACAAGCCAAGAAATGTGGGAGTCTTATCAAAGCTAGACAAGTGAAGGAAACACATTCTCCCATAGAACCTTGAGAAGGAATATAGCTCTGTTGACATCTTGATTTTAACTTTGTAGAATTCATTTTTATCCTTCTGGCTTCCATAACTGTGCAATAACAAATTTGTGTTGTATCAAACCACTAGTTTGTGTAATTTGTTATAATAGCAACCGGAGACAAATTCAGGGTCTCAGATTCTTCAGGAGAGTTGAGCTCCAGTTGCCAATGGTAGTTACACACTCATTACCATATGCTCCATTGACTTCTTTTCCTTCTCTGTGTCACGTTCCTTCCTTTCCCACTTATTCTTCCTGTAATTGCTCATTAATAAACTACCTTCTCCCTCAAGAAATGCTGCTGGGATGATTTAGACTAAGACACTGTCACTTCTGTCTCCTTGTTTTGCCAACATTTTTCTCCCTGCTGGGAAAGTTCTTCTTCTTCGTGCTTCCTTTTTGGTTCCATTTTCTTCATGAATAAGTTTAAGAGCCACTTCTTTCTATCTGAGATTTCTTTATTACTCCAGTCTCTGAGGCTGTCTTTTTTTCCCCTTACCTTTCCTTGTTCCTATTATAATTAAGTATAATCCTTATTCTGAGTGTTTTCCTTGATCTTTCTATCTACCTATTCCAGTTCACATTTCATATGATGAAAGTCTCATTTCTTGTGAGATGGCATATTAGATGAGTGAGGCTATCAAAACTGAGTAAGAACTTCAGTCACCCTCAATCAGACTCACAGGTAAATGTCTATTGAGAGAGCTCCTTTTCCAAATACCTGCCCAAAGGAAGCTTATATACTTAAATGTATATGTTGAAACCCAGACAATAACAAAATAAATATATAGGGTATTAGATAGAGATAATGACTAAAGAAAAAAATAAAGCTGGAGATGGTTAAAGAGTAGGTATGTGGTAGTTTTAGACAGTGGATCAAGGGGATGCCTAACCTCAGTGAGAAAGACTTGAAGGAGGTGAGGGAGCACACCAAGAGGATATCTTGAGGAAGAATGTTTAAGGCAAAGAGAATAGTGGTGAAAAAGCCCTAGACTGAAGTATGTTAAGGTATATGAAAACCAGATCCACATGGGTAAAATCCACTTCTCAGCTTGTCCCAATTTTCAGTGTATACCTATTATCTTGTTAAGTTATTAATATTGCTCCTTTTTTTTTTTTAACTCTACTCTTAGATTATTGTAGGGCATGGCTTTTCTGCTGCTGATGATGGGGAAATCATTAGAGGGTGAATTCTGACCAGAAAAATGACACAATCTGATTAACATTTTAATGAGATTCATCTGGCTGCTCTATTGAGAAAAGAATGAAGGTCTGCTTCTATTTTTTTTTTTCAAGGAAATAGGGAATAAGGTAGTCAGTTGAGTGTGAGGATAGGCAACAAGTTGTGGGAGATTGAGGAGAAAGAAGAGAAATATCTAGAAAGTGAGATTTGGTAGGTCTGTAAATATTGGTAATGACAAGTTCTAAGCTATGGCCATGAGACTGAGTAGAGAAGGTAGAGTAAGAGACAAGGTCATTGACAGAGAAGTCGGTCAAGGCACTGAGAGCCAGAGTGTTGGAAGGACAACCTATATTCATACAAATATAATTAAAATCACATTTGATGACCTGAATGGTGAAAGGAATGACAATCAGTAGCAAGTGCTCCACATAGAATATAATTTTAAATGTAATTTTCTGATGTAGTATTTAAATGCCATTTACAGAGAAGTAGAAGAATATTAAAGAGTTACTCAAATTACAAAAGAGGGATCAAGGGAGACAGCGTGGTGCAGGATCAATTTTTGTGTAGGCACAAAAGGTTCACTTATTGAAATATTTCTTCCATAATTAAAATTCAGTTGTGCTGATTCATTATAGTTCCCATGCTTTTTTTTTTTTTTTTGACTTGGCAGCAAAAACAAAAGAGGGATTGGGTTTGGTTTTCCAGTGTAATAGTATGCTATGATTTCATTTCCAGGCAGACTGTTCTGAAAGCTTGGAAAAGTAAGCAGAGCAATAATAAATGTGGTGGAACCTAGGAAATCTTGATCATGGTAAAAATCAACATTATATTTTATAATGTATTGAATTACCATGTGCAAGGTTTATGTTGTGATAAACAACCTTATGAGGTAGGTATATTTATTGACATTTTGACTGACATTCTAAATTTCAGGGAGGTTAAGCAACTTGCCCAATCTCTTCCACCACTCTCAGTGCCTGCTACTGCTATTGGCAGTGGTGGCATTTGGGGGCCATTGTATTTTGTTTTGAGAACACAGTGGAAGAGATATAGAGAAATGTTTTCCTCAGAGCCTTAAAAGTGTTAACTACTGAGTGATGTTTAGGGATGCCAGTTGTACTGTGTCATAGCCAAGTATGTTTTCTAGTGACAGAAACTTCCAGGTATTTCTTAACATGTGTGTGTGTGTGTGTGTGTGTGTGTGTGTGTGTGTGTGTAAACTTCTAAAGTGAGGGACCCAGCAGAGGTTCCTATTGCCTAGGTTTAAGAAAAGCACTTTAGGAAATATGTGTGGAGAGGTATGTAGGACCAGACTATGCTGTATCCACATCCACGTTTTGGGGTTTCATCATAAAATCAGTAGGAAGCCACTGGCATTTGTTAATAAGACTCTTGCATCACTGTGAAGAAGAGACTGGAAGAGGAATCAAAGTGACTTGCAGAGAAATTAACTAGTGGCCACTGCAAGAGAAAACGGTGGCTGATATGATACTTAAGAGGTAAATAGACAGACTCACTCACTGATAGATTGTGTATGATAGGATAAGGGGACAGGAGGAGTCCAAGATGACTTTTAGGTGCATGACTTGTGTAACTGAATGCACAGGATTACTATTTCTGAGATGAGAAGTAAGTGTTCAGATTGGGGTGTGTTACATTTTGGAAGAGAAAATTATGAATTCAACTTTTGAAATGTTGATTTTGAGGTATTTTTGAGAAAATTAAGTAGATATACCAAATAGGTAATTAATTATAAGGGGCTAAATATCAGAGGAGAGGTGTTGGTGGGAAATATAAATGAAATGTGAACCATTCATGTGTAGGTGGAAGTGAAGTCATAGACATGAATTAGCTTGCCTAACAAGAAGGTACAGAGTTCAAAGGGAGCTGTAGGTCTTCAGAAATGTCAATATCTTAAATATCTAAAAAATAAGCACTTCTCATTATCTCCAATGCTTCAAATTCCATTATAAATTGCTATTACCTCTCACCTGGCTTACTATATCAGCCTTCTTACTGGTTTGTAGGTACCAGTGGGGAAACAGTGGGATACTGTCTTAGCTCTGGCAGCTATAACAAAACAAACAAACAAACCATAGATTGGGTGGCTTAAGCAACATACATTTATTCTTCACAGTTCTGAAGGCTGGAAAGTCCAAGATCAAAGTTACTTTGATCTAATTCAGTTCCTTGTGAGGTCTCTCTTCCTGGTTTGCAGATGGACACCTTCTTGTATCCTCACATGGTGGAGAGAGATCATGTCTCTTGTGCCTATTCTCACAAGGGCATTTATGAGGGCTCTACCCTCATGCCCTAATTACCTTCCAAGAGCTCCATCTCCAAATGACATCACATTGTGGCTTAAGGTTCAACATATGAATTTTGGGGAGGACACAACCTTCAGTCCATGGTATCAACATTTTCTCTGCATGCTGAGGTATTTAGTGTAAGCCACCACTTGTGAGGGTTGCAGGGAAATGGGCATCTTCAGACAAGTTAAGGCTAGGATAAAGAGGAGGCAGCTAGGAAAAGAGACAGAGAATTCAAATAATTCTTCTGATCATGCAAAAGGAGTTCCTGAGGGCCCAGCAACAGGATTTGAGAGGCAGGTCAGGTGTGATTTAAGCTGTTGATATTAACCAATAAACACAAGAAAGAAAAGCATATGACTTAGTACCATGAGTCTTTTTGCAGGGAGATACTGAGGTTAGGGTCCAGATAACATTTTTCTTTTAATTAATTTATTTATTATAAAGATGTGGGGTACAATTCAGGGTTAGGCATACAAACATTGATCATGCAGGTACCCTTGTTGATGAGTTATGCTCCTCCCTCCCCTAGCAGTTTCCCCCAACTGCCAGTCCCACCCCCCCTTCCCCTGACAGTTTTCTGCTACTGCCAATCGCTTTCTTATAGCATTATAACTGTTCAAGGCCACCTTATGAGTGAGAACATATGGAACTCAGTTTTTTGTTTCTGTGATAAATCACTGAGTATGATCGACTCCAAATCCATCCAATTTGATGCAAAGTCCATATATTTGTCCTTATTTATGGCTGCATAATATTCCATTATGTATATGTACATTTTTTTTATCCTGTCCAGCTTCGATGGGCAACACGGTTGGTTCCATGTTTTGAATAGAGCTGCAACAAACATATGTGTGCAGGTATCTTTTTTGTAGAATGATTTGAGTTCCTCTGGGTATATTCCCAGTAGAGGAATTGCTGGGTCATATGGAAGGTCAATTTCTAGTTCTTTCAGAAATTGCCACACTGTCTTCCAAAGAGGTTGTACTAGTCTGCATTCCCACCAGCAGTGCAGAAGCGCAACTCCGAAACAAAAACAATCTAAGTGATCC
>CAUYQG010197745.1:0-11074 GCA_963574415.1 Tarsius wallacei | reverse complement strand
ATAAGCAGACCCTAAACAATTATCATAATGTCATAAGAAAAGGATTGGTAGTAGGGGGGAAACTGCCAGGTGGGAGGGTGGCACATTTAATCAATAAAGGTACCTATCTCAAACCACGTAAAGTGGGGACCAACAGGAGCCCCAAACTTCACCTGTACGATGACCACTTATATGTACCTAATCCTGAATTGTACCCCACATCTTTATACAAAATTAAAAGCAAGAAAGAAAATAAAGGCTAATAAAAAATTTAGCAGAATCAAACTGATGAAGATGGGCACCTCAGAGACCATGCCTTTTGTCTCATCCTATTGTTCCATTCTGGATGGGTCAACAATGAGCCTTCACTTGATCATTCTATGACAGTGTGAGACATGAGGAGTCTGCTAATCAGATTATGAAACATCCGTTCAGGAACAAATGTCTTAATTAGAAAGTCTATCACTAGTAACAAAATGCATATTTTTCTTCTTCTCCTTTGTGTCCTTAAAAACCAGATGATTTGGGAATAAATTTTTCTCCTTTCCAAAAGTGTTAGTAAGCTTTCTTAGTATTTAGTATAACAGGCTCTACATACTAAGATTTTGTTCCCTTAAAATAGACCTGACCTAAAGCCATCTATTTAGTTTCTTGTTACTTTTCAAAATGTTCTCTTATACTAAAAATGAAAGAACATTGTTTATATTTATAGGTCTCTTGAATACTTTGCATTGTTTAAGTGAATATTCATAGACCCCTTTCTTGATGTTGCATTAACTCATTATTTATGTGGCTTTCAAAGTGAACATTCTTACTGTCTATAGTAATTGCTGCTTTCTGTTTTCTTTTTAGTAAGAGTTGGGGTTTGTTGGACTCTGATCTCAAACCACCTTTGATTCCCACCAGTGCCGTTTAAGAAATGTGTGACTTTGGCAGCTTGTTCAATACTTTTAATTAGTTTTTTCCCCTGTAGAATGGATAAAAGGCTATTTCCTACTCTGTAAGTTTCCTGTATGCATTCAATGATAAAACTGCATATCAAGTACACTGCCTAGCATAACAACCCAATAAATCTCAGGAATTGTTGCTGTTGAGATTGTAGAATAACAGGCCATCAAATGTGAAAACCTAGTTCATCTTAAGGACTTTTGACCATTATTTAATGTAAAACAAATCCAAATTTTAAAAATTTGATTGTCCATAGTGTAGGAAAAAAAGTAGCAAATTGTTTCATTCCATTGATGGCAGAAGAAAAGTGAGACTCAAAGTTTCTGTCTGAAAGTAAAATTTGTCATCCCAGGATACAACAATGAGTTCTTTTAGACATTCAGTTTTCTGGACTCCAGGAGTCTGCAGAATTGGCTCATCATAGGCGGATGGTTTTATTGTCAGATTGCAATGATTAAGTAATAAGAGAAGTCTTATTTTAAAATATCAGTCTTTGTATAGTTAGCCTGTCCTTAGAGACTGTAGTCATAAAACATCTGAATGGAAAAGTTCTATCAGAGGAAAATATGAGCGGTTTTCTCATAAAAGTTGACTCCATCCTCTGTCTGCCTCCCTAAATTACTTTGTTGTAGAATAACAGTTCAAAGGACCTGGCATTAACTGCTGTCACTTTTTATTTCTTACCTAGTAGAAGAGAAAAAGTAAAATGCAAAGAAGACAAACCCGTGGCCATAGAAAACCCATAAAAAATAGCTGAAATTTCAGATAACAATACTTTTTGCTTGAAACACTTTGTAAAAATTTATTTGCTCTATTTCAATGAAAAAGTTTCTGACATTACATAGCTAAACCATTTAAAATATGAGTTGTTGACTTCAAATGAATGCTTGGAGCTTCCTCCCCGCCCACTTGTTTTTACTCTAATGATGACATATGTATATCATCATAAGCAATGCTATTTTGAAGGCCTCAACAATGAATATATCACAACCTGTAATGTTTGCTATGATTGACTTATGTCATTGGCTCTACTGAATCACAGCCCTTTGCTGGAGAGCTTTCCTGTCTAACAGGTTATCTATTTCTCAGCTACAGCTGGCTGGGAATTTCAAGAAAGAGTATGAGGGAAGAGGATGGACTTCTTATACTAGGAGTATGGAGACTACCCCCTTACTTCTACCTCTGGCAGAATTCTTGATCAAAGACCTCTATTTAGTATCTTTTCTCTCAGACCTCATCTTTTTTTTCTTTCTTTTCTTTTCTTTCTTTTTCTTTTTTGGTAGAGACAAGGTTTTACTATGTTTCCCAGGCTGGCCTCAAACTCCTAGGCTCAAGCAATCTGCCTGCCTTGCCTCCAAAGTGCTGGAATTACAGGCATGAGACACTGCACTCAGCTCAGACCTCATTTTATCTGTACACCGTAGAAGGGAGGGTAGGTAGATGTGTGACCTTGGACAAACCACATAACCTAAGATCATAAAGCTAGCAAGGACTGATATTAGAATTGGATCTCAGGTGGAATTACAGCATTTATAGGATTGAAAAGTTCATATTATATACATACATATATCTACTTAAAGACAGATTAGACATCGCAGATGTGGTATGCTGAAAAGACACACACATACAAGTTGCAATTGACAAATTAGGTAGATCTAAGAAAAAAATCATAGTGTCTAAAATTTCTATCATTTTCATTCTTTTTTCACATAAGGATATTGCAAATCTTAGTGATGACCACATTGTGTGTGTGTGTGTGTGTGTGTGTGTGTGTGTTTGTAGTAACTAAACACTTCTCTCCTTTTCTTTCGTTCTTATTTACTCTTCAACCCACTATAACTTGGCCTTTTTCTTAACATTCTATTAAAAATACTACTATCAAATGATAATGTCCTAACTGCCCAAATTGTTTCACTTACATTCTCTTCATCTTATTTGACTTTTCCACAGTGTTTGACTTTCTCTATCGGTCCTTTTGGGAAACTCTTTCTAAATTTTTATGACATTACCCTTACCACGTTTTTCTCTTATCTCTGTCTCATCTTTCCAAGCTGCCTTTCAGTATTTGAATTTCTCTTCCCATTCTCAGAATATTGACATTTCTCACTGGTTCCTCTCCTTTTCTCTTTATACTCCCCTTAGCTGGTCACATTCAAGCTTATAGCTTCAGCTGCCATCAAGTACACGGAAGGGCCTCAAGTCTCTTCCCTGTACACCACTTTCTCCAAGATGTGGCACCTCCCTTCCCTCCACCCCTGCCCACAGACACATTTACCTCAATGCACTTCAGGTATTTCAAAGATATGTCTGAAATGAAAATAATCTCTCTTCCCTCAACCCAACTTGCTCATTTTCTATTTTCTACCAAATTTCTAAATCAAGACAACCTTTCACTTCTGTATTCTACTCCTCCTTTTTCGTGGGTGACTATGTCAGAAATTGATTGCCTACCCAAAAGCCATTTCTGATTATTTTTTCTTTATGATCACACCTTGACTTTGTTTGGAGCAGCTGTGTATCTAGCTCAAAAAGAAATGTTATTGGTTGGTTATTTTAATCTGGGCAATCCAGTTCAGTTTTTGCCAGGTATTTTTCTATTTTCTTCCGCACTGAGAAGTGGCCATTTGACTCATGTTTGGCCTATGAAGAGCAATGGGAAGTCATCTGTGTCTTTTTCTTTTATTTCTTTTTCTCCTTTTTTAAAGTAAATAGAGCCAGGTGCCTGTAATCGCAGCACTTTGGGAGGCTGAGGTGAGAAAATTGCCTGAGCCCAGGAGTTCGAGACCAGCCTGGGCAACATGGTAAGCCCTTGACTCTACAATTTAAAAAAATATGGCCATGTATGGTGGCATGCACCTGTAGTCCCAGCTACTTGGATGGCTGAGGTAGAAGAATTTCCTGAGCCTGGTATGTAGAGGCTCCAGTGGCCATGACTGGGAAGAAATAAAACTGTAGTTGTTCACAAACGACATGATCATCTACCTAGAAATTCCAAAAAAGCTGACAAAAAACACACCTGAAATCAATAAACAGTCATAACAAATTTGCAAGATACAAGGTTAATATACAAAGTCAATTACTTTCCTAATAGCACCAATGAACAAGTGGCATTTGAAATTAAAAACACATTACC
Organism: Tarsius wallacei; assembly: GCA_963574415.1. Lineage (NCBI taxonomy): Eukaryota > Metazoa > Chordata > Mammalia > Primates > Tarsiidae > Tarsius > Tarsius wallacei. The sequence continues at coordinate 7,014 of CAUYQG010197745.1, read as the reverse complement.
ATTTACATTAGCAACCCCCCAAAATGAAATAATTATAAAATTATTCCACATGATACAAGAATGATAGATATATGTCATAATCATTTGTCAAAACTCATAAAATGTACAACACAACGAGTTAATCCTAATGTAAACTATGGACTTTGGGTGATAGTGACATGTCAGTAGTTATAACAAGTGCAACTCAAAAAAAAAATTAAATAGACACGAGGTCTCGCTATGTTGCTCAGGCTGGTCTTGAGCCCCTGGGCTCAAGCAATCCTCCTGCCTTGGCCTCCCAAAGTACTGGAATGAAAGACGTGAACCACCACATCTGGCCTTGGTGGCCTCTTAAAGAGCTTTCTCCTTGGTAAAACTGGGGAAAACTGGTCCTTGTTCCCTTTCTTCCTCCTTGGGATACTGTCATGTGAGAATAGGATGCTTGGACAGTGGCAGCTATCTTGCTGCCATAAGGCAAAAAGCTTTAGAGAAAAACCACTATGATGGAGATTCTGGCATAGAAGAACAGGATACAGTGTAAGAGCTGAGGGTGAATTTCCCGAATGGAGATCTCTAGAAAGCTACTGGTTGCGTGAGAGTATTCTAGAACTGAGAAAGAGAAAAAAGTCAAAAAATTAAATCTTCCAGCCCTGACAGTTGTATTACATTCAAATTGACACAGCAATATGTGAGAAAAACAGGAAAATTTGTGGTGAGCCATACGGATAACTACAGAGTCGGAGAGGGAAGCCTACTAAAATATTAAAAGATTATTTATTAAATGATAAAATCTTACAAGTGTAATTATAATGTAGCTAAAAGGAAGTTTTGGATAGCCTATGTATTTTATAATAATGCAGTATAAGTTAAGGCCGCACATGCCCATAGCCAGATCGTTCTAATCTAAATAAGTTCTCCTTTTCCTCTTACCTACTTTCTCCTCTGGAATTCTATTATGGTTCAATGTGCCATTGTTCAGCTCGCTGTTCAGACTGCGTACCATAAAGTCAGGCTTCGTGATGGTCTCCCCTCTCCCTAACAGCTGCATTATATAATACCATTAAAGGTAGCATTTAAAAAATAATACAAAGTTTTATGTTACTCTTGTTTAGTTCAGTTAGTTTATTATTGGGTATATTTAAGTGGAGATTTTTGTTTGACTTAAAATCTCAGGAGAACCCAAGGAGAAACATGAAAAATGAGAAATCAGGTTTATAGAATCAACCTGGGGTTAGCGCCTAAGGTAATAAAGTGACTTGCTAAATTGGCAGATCAAATCCAAAACAATCTTTGAGAGACTTATTAAGCTGCAGGTCACACTGTAATGGGAGGATTAAGGACTACATATGGTAGTGCCTCAACTGAACCTTGTAAAGGGCAGTTGTTAAGGAGTCAGGAAGGATGGATGTTATTGGCAAAATCAGTATACGTTTCGGTCTTACCAGAAGACCCTGACAGAACAAAGAGGGCACAGTGAATGCTGTGAGCATAACCAGTGATCTCACAGGATCTAAAAAAATAGGCTAAATTTAATGAATATACTCTGATGGAATACAGTACACGTATCTGAGATCACATCTGCCAGGGGCAAAGAACTATCAATGGCCTCTCATTGCCAAAACAGAAACATCAAAACCTGGCATATGTGCCATCACACTCCTCCCTTGCCTGTGATCCTGTCATTCCTGGTGAGTCTAAAGGCAACCCCAGACTCCTTCTTTGGCCAGATCTTCAGGAAGCCACAACCACTAGACTAGAGTTGGCAATTCCCGTCTTACAAGGTGGAGCTCCAGCTTTTAGACACAGTAAGCAAGACCTGCCTGTTCTTCATTCTCATACTTGCTGCTCCTTTTCTTGTAACAACAGGCTTCATCAATAATGAATTACTTGAGATTCTTCCAAACAGTGAGCTTGTTCTGGCGCTTTTGCTCACTCTGTTTTGCCTGAAACGTCCTCCCCACCTTCCTTAGTCTTTACCTAGTTAACGCCTACTCCATCATTTAGTCTCATCTTTTTTCCATGAAGATGGAATCCCTCGAGTCATATTCTGAGCGCTCCTTTGGTGATGATTTTGGAAAACTGTTAAGGTATTAAATCATGGTTAACTTGGTCACAAAGCATCTCTGCTTATGTTTTATGTCTCACAAAGTCATTCAAGAATGATCACACAATGAGTTTACTATACAACTACTATAACTTTCCATCTTCTCAGGAATCAGACCTAGTCCAGACTCTAGCCTGGGGAACCAGTGCCATCCTGTTCTCTCTATTTCTTCCACCACTCCCTCAGCCATAAACCTATGTGCACACAACACTTTCTCCTCTGGGTCCTATTCTCCTTTCCACACTTCCCCACAAAGGACAACTCTCAGTGAAAACCACCAGTTTCTCACAATCAGACTCTGAATCCCAATTAGGCTCAGCTGGATCTCTGAGACATATTGAAAACATCTGTCAGAAGGAATTTCACTCATTCCCTAAGATTTATAACAAGTTCCTCCCTGCCTTCAGGAACCTGGGAAAGAGTGAGAGAAAGAGACCGCTAAAGTAGCTAAAATGATTTGTGTGGGGGTTGGGGTGAGGGATGGAATGTGATACGAACAGACAGTAAGATGGGGGAAAGAAAGAGACCTAAATATTGACTCAAAGTAAAACTCAACCAAGAACCTTTTAAGGTTTATTACTGTGCGTCACAATCAATTGAGACTTTTTGAATTCTGAATGTGTATCCAACTCCATGTCAAGGACAGGGAAGAAGTCAACAGAAATAGCAGACTTATGTATCATAAAGGACATAATGTTCTTGAATACCAGATCTATACAAATGAAACAATTAAAAGAACTCCAAACAGCATAGGGCCGAGTATTGTTATCTGTGGCTTTGAGAACCCCCTATGTTTTATTGGCTTATTTTTGCTTTCTTGGGAGGGATGGTGAGGACATGACTATTTCTAGCTCTGCAGGGCAGCCACTGTATCAACTCTTCCAGCACTAATGAGAACAAAAATCCAGTCAGTCATTTGAGGTATTAAGTACCATAACCATAATTAAGCCCACTGAGAAATATTATGTGACAAGAAGCAGATATGTTTTTTTCACATTGTCCTTGAGCTATAAAATTAAAGGCTACCTTTGCCTTATTATTGGAGAAAGGCTTTTAAGGACTTCTGAAAACATCTGGCCTACTCTCAGCTTTTTAATTTTTTCCTTCGGGCAGAAGAGCCTGCGCTCCACAAAGCTACTAACTGGCGTGAGCTAGAGAGAGACTCAAGCTACTGTAGGGAGCAAAGTAATTGCTCTTGTTATCCAAACTCGAGGCATAAGTTATGTACCTTGTGAGGACAACAAATTGATGTGCGAAGGCTCCAGGTCTCAAACTGGAAACATCTCCAGGAGTTGAAAAGATACACTTTGCATTTTTTATGAACTGCTTTGGGTTCCTGGAAATGTTAATTATATAATTATAGTGTATTATGTCATTCTTCAGCACCGTTACTTGTACTGAACACATGTATTTTAGTTCAGCCATGATACCAAGTAAATATCTGCCTAGAAACACAGAATTATACCACAAACCTTAATGTATCCCAACCTCTAACACCTTTTTTTAAATATCCAGTTTTCTCCTGGTGAGTGACCTCACCAGGTGAATGACAGGGGCTCAAATAAAAAACATGAGCATTATCTCTTATTCCTCACATTCTGCCAATTTTACCTGGTAGAATTTATCAAGCCTCTCCATTCTCACTGTCACTACCCTCATGAAGATCATAATCATTACTGGATTGATGCAAACAGCCCCAGGCAGGTTTTAGGCCTCTGATGTTTGATGCATCTGATCTGACCTATTCTTCACACTGGGTCTTTCTAAAACATACTGCCTTGCTTAAAATCCTTTTAACAACATGTTACAAATGTGCAGACATTGAAATTTACTTTTTATTTGTTGTATAGTTCTGGATTTTGACAAATCCATAGAGTTTTGTACCACCACTATAATCAGGTTACAGAACAGATAACCTCACTTTCAGAAAATTCCCTCATGCTACTGCTTTGGAGTCAAGCTCTCCCCTCATCCTTCACCCTAGATAATCACTGATCTGTTCTCCATCTGTGTAGTTGTACCTTTTCCAGAAAGCAATATAAATGGAATGATACAGTGTGTAACCTTTTGACTCTGGCTTCTTTCAGTAATTGTACAGTGTGTGAAATTCATTCATGTGGCTGAACGTATCAGTTCATTATTTTTTGTTGCTGAATCTATTGTATGCATGTGTCTGTGGTTTATGTATTCATCTATTGAAGGGAATGTGAGCTGTTTCCAGGTGTTAGTGATTATAGGTACTATTGCTATAAACATTTGCCTAAAGGTTTTTGTGTAAATATGAGTTCTTATTTCTTTAGGATAAATATCTAGGAGCAGAATTAATGGGCTATATGGTAAGTATAGATAACTGCCAAACTCTTTTCCAAGTGGCTGTACCATTTTGCATTCCTTCTTCGATGTATAAATGTTCCAGCTGAGATACACTCCTGACCAATATGTGGTATTCTCAAGTTTTTCTTTTTAAATTGTGTGATGTACACTCAACATACTATAATAAATATGGTGAAGTAAAGTTGGCTGTTATTAATACATCTTGTGTTAGATGATAAAGAAATAAAAAATAAAAATATTTGCTTTATATACATAGCAGTACATACATACATACACATATGCATACAAATACATTCTTAAAAAGGAAGGAATAGTAAGGAATATTCATGACAATTATAGTTCTCATCTCTGCAATTGGTCATGTGGTTGCAACCATTATTTCTAACTACTTTCTTTCATTATACTTTCTATATTTCTTTTGCTGTCAGCAAGCACAGTTGGCTATGGCTCTTTGCCTAGTAGACAATAAAACAAAAGAAGAAGCAAAAAACCCCCCCTTTTTTTTAGTTGGAGTCTCACTCTATCACCCAGGCTGGAGTACAGTGGCACACTCATGGCCACCCCAGCTTTGACCTGCTGGGCTCCGGCGATCCTTCCACCTCAGCCTTCCAAGTAGCCAGAACTACAGTCATGTGCTACCACACCCGGCTAATTTTTTATAAAATTTACTGTAGAGATGAGGTCTCACCAAGTTGCCCAGGCTAGTCTTGAACCCATGGCCTCAGGCAATCCACTCAGCCTCCCAGAGTGCTGGGATTACAGGCTGAGCCATCGAACCCAGTCAAAAACTTTTATTTATGAAGGATCTGGGTCATTAGTCCCACATGAATTGTGCTGTTGTGGTTTTGCCTTGACTTTAATCAAAGGATTTTTTGGTAGTACTAAGAGACACTATAAGAGATATTCTGTATTTCAGACATACAGAGGTCCAATTTCCCCTTGGTAGTCCGGATCAACTGTCCTAGTCAGCACAGTAGCTCGCTTTCTTCTTGCCTGTTGATTTAGAGGCATGAAGAACCTAAAATGGCTAGTTAAGATGGTAGTCTTAACTTCCATTTCAATGAAATTGTTGTTGCGTTTCCTAGTGAAAGCAGTCCTCCTTTTGGAACTAGACTTCTACACCAGCAGAACATAAGGTTGCAGGGATAGGAAGCAAACATTTTGTTAGTGTATCACTAGGGATAATAGTGAGTAGTGCCATTTCTACCTATTGATTTTTGAACCCATGAATCCAGGCTACAGAAAAAACAGAATCACATATTGGATGCTAATTCAGAGCATACATAGCTTCCTGGAGGTATTACTGTCTGATTGGCATTTTAATTGAACCTTCAGAAAATTATGCCACACTTCTATCAAGCAAGCTGCTTCAGGATAGTGGGGAACCTGGGAAGACCAGTGAGTTCCATGAGCATGGGCTCATTGCTGTGCTTTTTGCTGTTATGTCCTTGATCAGAAGCAATACTGTATGGAATACTATGATGATGGATAAGGCCATGGGTGGTAGTTTTGAAAGAAAAACCATGTGTGCAGGGAAAGCAAAGCAAATCTAAATCCAGAGTCAATGTCTATTTCAGTAAGACCAAAGCACTGCCCCTTCCATCACAGAGCTGCTCCAAATAGTCAACTTGCCATTAGGCAGCTGGCTGATCAACCCAGGAAATGGGACCATATTGAAGACTTGGTGTGGATTTTTGCTCCTGGCAGATTGGTCACTCAGCAGTGGAGTAGCCAGGTCAACCTTGGTTAAGGCAAGAAACTAAAACTCAGCTCCAACTAAGTTAAGTGAAGCTACTGGGGGTACTGCATGGACCCAGAAGATGGGAATATGACTAGCCCCTGGGACTCTTATCCTCACTCATCTTGCATCAGTGGCCTCTTTTACCAACCAGTTCTTTATGAAGTTCTTTGCCCACAGTATAGAATGTGGACACACAATCCTCTCCTGGTTTATGTGCGTTGGTTCCAGAAAGCACCTAGACTATGCAGGAATCTTCAACTCCGATCACAAATTTCTGAAGAAAAACTTTGGCCCAACTTTTGCTTAGTTCCATTCTCCCTCTCCCGGAATAGTCAATTCTGGAGAGCAGGGTGGGTCATGTTTACTGACATGGGCAGAGAGCAGGAATAGGAAGCTTGAGGTGGTGGGATGGAGAACATGGCGGTGTGGATGTAGATTATTTTTAGATAAGGGAGCTAGTGCATGGACAGACAGGTCAATAGATTTTTCAAGATAGAAAAACCATATGATATTTTACTACGGTGAATACAAGACCCCTTTTTAACACTAAAAATGTAATTTTTTTTTTTTTTTGAGTTGGAGTCTCTGTCGCCCAGACTGGAGTGCAGTGGCCCCTCCCGGCCACCGCAGCCTCGACCCGCTGGACTCCGGCGATCCTTCCGCTCAGCCTTCCAAGTAGCTGGAACTACAAGTGCGCACTACCACGCCTGGCTAATTTTTTTTTTATTTATTGTAGAGATGAGGTCTCGCCAAGTTGCCCGGGCGGGTCTCGAACCCGAAGGCTCAGGCAATCCACTCACCTCAGCCTCCCAAAGCGCGGGATTACAGGCTGAGCCACCGAGCCCGGCTTCTCTTC